>SJYC01121622.1:0-114281 GCA_006408675.1 Madoqua kirkii
TCCCCTTAAAATAGAAACTTAAATTTATTATTGTTTATAGTCTTGATATTAAGTTGGAATTAATTAGCTATGGGAGAAAAAAACACCTATTACTTAAAACTTATTTCAAAACTAGTTTTAGGGAAGACACCTACTTCTTATAATTGTCAACTAGCCCCAATATCCTGCTGAGAAATACTGGGAAAGCTGTAAATATATGAAAGACAGGTCTTCGAGGTATTACAAACTCAAGGACGTAAGCATGGGAAGAGACAGGATTTCAAGGAAGAAGAAAATCCCAGGTAGTGAGCTCTAAATCTGGTACCACTTTCCCCCACAAAGTATTCTCTAATTTAAAAGAGATGACTGAACACTCAAGAAGTTAAGCAGAAAGAAGAGGCTGAGAGCTAAGCACATGAACAGGTCTTCATGCCTTCTCACCATTTCAGGGCACACACACTGAGCTCAGGGTCCAGCAAGGCAAAAGGCTAATAAAACCAAACAAACCTCATGGATTCTTCTGGTATCTCTGAGGGGCTATGCCCTACATGTCTATATGGACTAGAAAGAGAAAACATCTCGTAAGTCTGGAGATCTAGTTACAAAAGGTTTCAAGGTCAAAAGGAACTTCCTGCAGGAAGCTGCTCCTGAATAGCGAAAGAAATGCTTCCTGGAAAAAGAAAAGTACCACTTAGAGCCTATTGTTATCCCTCTAGTATTTCATACTGACTACCCAGCAGGCAATAAAAATAACCATACATGCAGAAGTATAAATGGGAAGGATTAACAACAGGCCTTTGATCTCTTTTCTCCTTCTACAGGGGATACCTGGGACAGAAAGATCTTGGTTACAATCAAGCAACTCAGAATGACAATGAGATACCACTGCACACTTAGTTAAATGGACTTTGGTTTTAAATAACACCTACAACAAGTGCTTGCAAGAATGTAGAGCAACTGAGACACTCACACCACCGGGCGGGTATAAAGTAGTATAAACATGCTGCAAAAGGTTTTGTCATATTCTAAAATCACTTTACAGCTCAACATTCAGAAAATTAAGATCATGGCATCTGGTCCAATCACTTCATGGGAAATAGATGGGAAAACAGTGGAAAGCGTGTCAGACTTTATTTTTTGGGACTACAAAATCACTGCAGATGGTGATTGCAGCCATGAAATTAAAAGACGCTTACTCCTATTCAAGTTAAATCTATAAATTTAACACAATTATAATGAAAATTAGAATAGAAAAGCTCCAATTACATATTTTAATTAACTGTTTCATTGAATGTCAGAAGAGGTAATCAAAAAGAACCATAAAGGATTATAACCTGAGGATTAATAAAATATTAGAAGTGAGCCTCGGTTTCACCCCAAACCTCTCCAGAGATGGCTCAGCTGTCTGTGGTCTGCTCAACCTCAAACATTTTTCATCTTCAAGTTAACAACAAACTGCTTAAGAAGTGAGTGATATGCTGAAGTTTGTTAGAATCTGGAAGTAAGGTACCAAATTTTTCAAGACTGCTGCTGCTACTGCTGACATAAAATCTAGATTTGTAAATACTAAGCCCACTGAATAAAATCAAAGCTCTGCCAAATCGTCACTGCTTTACACATACACACAAAAAAGAAAAAGAAAACAACTATGTGTTCCTCTTACTTTTCTTGTTTTCTACTTTTCCACTGAAACCAATTTCTTGGTAGATTCACCCTAATAATAGCTTCAATTTGGGAAGACGAGTCTCCTTTCCACCTTCCCACTCACGTAATTTCCCATTTCTTGGATCAAAACAGGACACTTACAATTAAATTTTCCCTTAATAATTAAAAAATGGAACTTTAGGTTATAGATTTTATATAAGAAATTAATCCCACCCACCAGTAACACACTGAGGTTAACTTCAATACCATTTACAATTTTAAGACATTTATTCTGCCTCAGCCAAGATAAAAAAGCCAAAGGACTAGGTATGATTTTTAAGTTTTAGGAAACTTTGAAATAACAATATTTAAAAATAAAAAATATGACTTTAAAATTTAAATGAGCATAACGAGTCAAATTGATCACATCTGTATTCAACAGTTTAGATGTGGTAAAAAATGGAAAGACTTCTAGGATGGGTCCTCTCAGGACAAATGACTCCTTGAAGCGCTATAATCATCACAAAAAGGCCACGTGTGACCTTTGCTTTCTGACAACCCCTTCATCAGGCTGGAATGACTCACCAGCACGGTCACTGGGCCCTTTGCCCTGCACTGAACTGCAGACACAGAAATGCGTCCTATGAGGCTAGGGAGTCTCACCAAAGGTTCAGCCTGAACACCAGATCTCTCCTTTTAACTGTTTAGTTTGTGTTAGGGTATAGCTGATTAACAAAGTTGTGATGGTTTCAGGTGAACAGCAAAGGGACTCAGCCACACATAAACATGGATCCCTTCTCCCTCAAACTACTTCCCTATCCAGGCTGCCACATAACATGGAGCAGAGTTCCCTGTTGTATACAGTAGGCCCTTTGGTTATCCATGGACAGCAGTGCATACATGTCAATCCCAAACTCCCTATCTCTTACCCCCATCCTTTCCCCCACCCACCAGCCCCGTCAACCATAAATCAGTCTCTATAGCTCCATTCCCAACCTTTAATTCAGTTTAAGCTGAAGCAATTGAACAGTACAGGAGGAGAAAAAGATGGGGCAAAATCTGTCAGTGTCTCCCTAGGAATCACGATATAGGCAGATTCGTCAACTGAGCTGTGATAGGCAGCTACCCTGAGCTAGCAGGCAGGGCAAACAACAGACCAGAGGCTTTGCAAGTCCAGTGAACCGGTGTCGAATACGGCCAATGCACATTGCCTGTCATGGGCGCTGTGCCTGTGCGAGGCTCTCTCCTCACCAGCACATCTTTACTGTTAACCTGAGACAGGAAACCAAGGCGCACAGAGGCAGAGTAACTTGTCCAGCCAGAACTGCCTGAGCCACGGGTATCACACACGCCCCACCCTACCGTCTCTGCTCCTCATCACTGTGGCAGAGGCCGTGCAGAGCGCACAGCCGCACAGCCACGATGGTTCTGATGGCCAAGTCCCTGACTTTCCTGGGCTTGCCTAGTGGCTCAGAGGAGACCAGGCCCAATCCCCGGGCCGCAAAGACCCCCTGGGGAGGAGAACGGCAACCCACTCCAGTATTCTTGCCTGGAGAATTCCATGGACAAAGAAGTCGGGGGCTACAGTCCACGGGGTTGCAAAGTGTCAGACATGACTGAGTGACTAACACACACACACAAGCAACCTAATTCAAGCAAAACAAGTGGAAATAACCAAAAACTTCGAAGCAATCTAGGCCATTTCGGGTGACTCAAATTTTAACTTCAAAGTGGCTGTTCCATTTTTGCATTTCTTTTAAAGAATAATCTGACCTGCTTGACAGTTCACAGCAATGTACTTCTCCAGAGCTTCTCCCCTATATTCAGGACTGAGAATTCTATTTCCTCATTTTACAAGTGAGGCAAATGAGATCTAGAGGCCTAGGAACGTCACCAGCATCACAAGGGTAATGAACCAGAGGTAGCATCTGGGTTCAACCTTTGCATCCTCCCATCAGGCCCCACTGCTACACTGTTGAGACGAGGGGCCGGAGGGGCATGTCCTGAACTGGGGCCTTGGACTTCATTCTCCTTGTTCAAAGCACAATCCCATGGAAACCAAATTACTTAGACTCACTCATTCAGTGATCCCTACAATAACCTTCACTGCATCTCAGAGCTACCATTTCAATGGAAAATGTTATCAGAACAAGAACCAGGAAATGACAGCCTTGTGAATGCCCTGTCAGTAATGATTTAAAATGTGCCAGAGGGGGTCTCCCCATCAACAGGGACTGCTGCTGCTGCTGCTAAGTCGCTTCAGTTGTGTCCGACTCTGTGCGACCCCACAGATGGCAGCCTACCAGGCTTCCCTGTCCCTGGGATTCTCCCACTGGAATGGGTTGCCATTTCCTTTTCCAATGCATGAAAGTGAAGAGTGAGAGTGAAGTCGCTCAGTTGTGTCCAACTCCTAGTAACCCCATGGACTGCAGCCTACCAGGCTCCTCCGTCCATGGGATTTGCTAGGCAAGAGTACTGGACTGGGTTGCCATTGACTAGGTCTCCTCAAAAGGGTAACCCAAGGACCTCACCATCAGCAGGGTCTAGAGCCCTCCAGAGGGCCCCTTCCCCCACCCAACCCAACCCTGCAGCCTGACAACCTGGGGAGGGAACCTGGGAAACAAAGCCTCTGGGTAATCCTTGGACAAATGCCAACGTAAACACTGTCTACTGCTTAGCACTGGGATTCTCAACAGCAGCACCTCACAGGACACACAGGATTCCAGCTGGAAGGTGTGAGGTGGGTTCCCCCCGCAGGGCACAGTCCCAAGGGGCTGCAGGGCTCCCAGTATGTCCCACATCCCACACCCTGGCTTCTCCAGGCCCGCCTCCCACTTCTCCCTTCCTTAATTTATAAACACAAACAGAATGATTTCCCGGGTTGTTTTTAGTATCTCCCTGCCTCTCAAGAGTCCTTCACTGGCATCTGCGTGCCTTCCACATCAAATCCACAGTCTCCACCACTGGCCGCACTCTGAACGCAGTTCCGTAAAGGATTTCACAGAACAGAAGATTCCAAATGCCACTGGAGAATATAAACCACAGACATCTGAGGGAATCAGAGATGAATACAAAACACCAAGATGAATACGGGCTTCCCCGGTGGCTCAGTGGTAAAGAACCGACCTGCCGATGCAGGAGACGTGGGTTCAGTCCCCGGATTGGGAAGATCCCCTGGAGAAGGAAACGGCAATCCACTCCAGTATTCTTGCCTGAGAAATCCCATGGGCTGAGGAGACTGGGGGAGACAGTCCATGAGGTTGCAGAGTCGGACACAATACTTAGCAACTGAGCACGCATACACACAAGATGAACATAATTCCAAACTAAAAGCTACTGACACAAGTCATTTTCATTATTTTTTTTAACAGTATTGGTATTTTATTTTTTAGTACTGGTATTTCAGTGTCCTAACCTTTCTAAACGCTTTGTTTCCTGACAGTTTCCAATAGAGCCTTTCGAGGCATCCAGAGGTCAAAGTTGCAATCGACAAACCTGCACGTGCGAAAGGGACCTGTGAGACAGTTTCAGTGGATTACACAGATGGGGGTTAGCCTCTCGCTCACCTTTGTGGAGGAGGACCTTGCGCAAGAGCTCCATTCTGGCCAAACTGATGGGGTCCAGGAGGCGGAGGGCCCTGAGGCAACATCCCCCCAGGGGGAGCCGCCCCCAGAGGCCCCGGCGGCTTTATCATGCCTGCAAGGGAAGGACAGGAGCTTAGAAATGTGCGAACGTGCAGGGAGAGAGGACACGAAGGT
The DNA here is from genome assembly GCA_006408675.1 of Madoqua kirkii. Lineage (NCBI taxonomy): Eukaryota > Metazoa > Chordata > Mammalia > Artiodactyla > Bovidae > Madoqua > Madoqua kirkii. The sequence continues at coordinate 5,382 of SJYC01121622.1, forward strand.
AACAGGTCAAAAATGGAAAGCAGGAGGGGCAGAACGGGTTAGAACAGGGTCTCCTTCACACTTCCGCCAGCACAGACTCACCCACGCCAGGCTGCGGCATCACGGTGTGACCGTCACAGTGTGGGGACACCACTTTAACCAGAAACTAAAACAGAAGCAAACCTTTGTGTCCGGTAGAGAGGCACCCCGATAGAAATGCACCATCCCATAAAGACTGCTAGAGCACACGGTGAAATGTGCCCACTGGTATCAGACTGCAAATCGGGGGAGAAAAACAGTATGAGGCCTCACAAAGCGTAGTAATTCTAACTACAGGGGAAAAGGACCTCTGAAAATGCCTGAGTTACAGCGTGAGGAGAGTGAATGGAGAATAGCATGTTTCTCCCACGGATCCAGAGCACGGACCTCAGAGTTAATCATTTTTCCAGGATTCCCATGGGCTGCGTAACAAACAGCTCACGGCCTACTCAAGTCATCTCAGTTTCTCATACAAACTACGAGGCCACCCATGATGAAGATGCTCCCGGCAGTGCCTGTTTTAATCTACAAGCATCTCTTCTGCAACAGAGATCTGTAAAAGTTTCTCTTTAAAGCTGTTCTCAAACATTTTTTTCTCTCCTTCTTCTAGAGAAATGGTGGTACAGGAGAAAAATCACTGAGCTTGGGTTAGAGCAGTGTGATGCCCCATCCAGCCACGCTGGGCAAGAAGTTTACCTCTGTGGGCCTCAGTTTCCCCTCACTGCAGAAGGAAAGGTTCAGACTTGATTACTTATGACACCCCTTTCAGACTTCAGGAAAGAAAAAAGAGAAGTACATTTCTTCTGTGTGTTTGCCCCTACTTCCATTCTGCTTGTTTTTGCTCCAGGCCATTCAACTTTTTTTCTTCTAATTTTTACTGGAGTATAGTTAGTTTACTATGTTGTTAGTTTCAACAGCACAGCAAAGTGAATCGCTTACATACACCCACTCTTTTTTCAGATACTTTCCCCATATAGACCATTATTGAATACAGTAGAGTTCCCTGTGCTATAGAGTAGATCCTTATTAGTCACCTATTTTACGCATAGTAGAATGTATATGTTAGTCCCAATCCCCCAGTCTACCCCGCCCCTGCCCTGCTCCCTGGTAACCACAAGTCTGCTTTCTCTCACTCGCTTTTCTTTTGACCCCATTCTCCTCTCTGGCACCATCACCAGTGACCTCCTGGCTGCCTTCTGTGAACTCTACCATTTGACCTCACGATGGTACTTCATATTGAACATTTCCCTTCTTCTTTCATCTTCCAAGAACGTTTATTCCCTTAGAGAGTAAGGAAAGTGACTGGATGACCCTACAGTGCCCCAGGAAGAATTTCTTATGTGGTCCTAATAACCCTCTGAAGGGCACGCTCTCAGATGCCTGGTAATCCAGAAGGAAACACAGCCACTGAAGAATGAATAACATTAGTGAAACTCATACAAAGGTTTCTTTCCTTAAAACTGAATTCCTCAAACTTAAGAAAAAACTTCTATTTACTGTCACAGTCTATTTAGCCATTTTCCATATACTAAGAACAAAAACGACAAATATTATTCTTATTTTTACATATGGTTCATACCTCAACTCCAGTTAGGAAAACATGAGACTTACAGCCACACAGACTGGAGTCTGCATTCTTCCTGTATTACTAAACACCTGTGACACTAAAAAGATACTTTTTTCTTTCAGAACCTAAACTTTCAACACTGTACAATGGCAACAGTGTCCCCTGTCTCTGTGGATCATTCTGAGAATTAAACTAGGTAATGGGCATAGGAGCATCCAGAACAATGCCAGATATATAAAGGGAATCTCCCAAAAAACCTTAGTTTCCCTCACCCTGGTAACACCGTTTGTCCCCTTTTTTTCAAAGATTTATCAATATAGTCTAACAAGATACATATATCAGAATTATATGCACTCTTGTATTTTCATTCTTAAAACATTATTTTGGACAAAAATAGAAAATCTACAATACTAGTGTTAATGCACTAATAATTAAAGGTACTACAAGAATCCAAAGATATTTTTTATTCCTTAAATAGGTATGCAAAACAGCAGTTTCATCAGCAACTCTCATACAGCATCAAAAACTAGTTCTTACAGTTACTCACGTCCCGGTATTTTCATGTGTACATGAGATGCATATATTTATAAGCCTGTTTCTAAAAACCAAACCAAACCAAAAACAGTTCTTACATACTCAAGCAGAAATGTCTCACCCAAATCTTACTAAGAAGATTCTTTCCCTTTTATTTTTAGAAATCAACTCTGTAGCAATGATTCAAATTCATTCTTGTTCAACATACATTCAGTGTGCCTTTGAGGCACTTAGAGCTCGCAGGGAAGAGACAACCATGTAAATAAACAGTTACAGCGCCTGGTGACAAGTGTAAAATGCAGAGGAACTACCTAACACTTCCTATGGGAATCAAGAAAAGTTCAGAAAGGAAGGCCTGCTCGAGCTGAATTCTGAAGAACAGGCAGGAGCTGTCTTAGCACAGAGATAGGACAGGGGGTTCCAGGCAGGAGGCAAAGCTTAAGTGAAGATCTGAGAGAGCGGGGTGTGATCAGGCAAAAGGCGAAGTGTTGAAAGACGGTGGGGAATGGTCAGAGCAGAGGCTGTCCAGGCTGGCTGGGGTCAGACTACAAAGTCCCGGGTGCCATTTGGACTCTATTCTCGGGGCAAAGGAAACCAGTATCACTGTTATCTGCACAGTCATAATCTTCGGTCACACACCTGGCATTTTCATAAGTGATCAGAGATAAAGAGGAAACAGGCTATGAGAATTTCAGCATGAGAACCTTAATAGGAAAGCAAAATCATACCATGAGAAAGATCTAACTATGCTTATCCCTCTTGATGAGGGTGAAAGAAGAAAGTGAAAAAGCTCGCTTAAGACTCAACATTCAAAAACTAAGATCATGGCATCCGGTCCCATCACTTCATGGCAACTGGATGGAGAGAAAGTGGAAACAGTGACAGACTTTATTTTCTTGGGCTCCCAAATCACTGCAGATGGTGACTGCAGCCATGATATTAAAAGATGTTTGCTCCTTGAAAGAAAAGCTATGACTAACCTAGACAGCACATTAAAAAGCAGAGATGCTACTATGCTGACAAAGCTCTGCCTAGTCAAAGCTATGGTTTTTCCAGTAGTCACATATGGATGTGAGAGCTGGACCATAAAGAAGACTGAGCACCAAAGAACTGATGCTTTCAAATTGTGGAGAAGACTCTTGAGAGTTCCTTGGACAGCAAAGAGATGAAACCAGTCAATCCTAAAGAAAATCGGTCCTGAATATTCATTGGAAGGACTGATGCTGAAGCTGAAGCTGCAATACTTTGCCTACTTGATGCAAAAAGCCAGCTCTCTGGAAAAGATCCTGATGCTGGAAAAGATTGAAGGCAAGAGGAGAAGGGCGTGGCAGAGGATTAGATGGTTAGATGGCACCGCTGAATCAGTGGACATGAGTTTGAGCAACCCCTGGGAGACAGTGAAGGACCACGAAGCTTGGCGTGCTGCAGTCCATGGGGTTGCAAAGAGTCTGACACGACTGAGTGACTGAACAAAAACAGTGTCCAAAGAAAAATATCTAAAATCATAAACTGGCCTTTAATGCAATGACAATTTTTACAGACTAGCTTACACAATACCAATTCTAATTCCTTTCGGGCTTGCCTTTCCATGTGGTCCTGAGCTGAAAGACGGAATCTCCATTTCCTAGACTCCTTACAGACTGGGCTGCCACGTGCTCTAGCGACGGCTCCCGGGTAGAAAGGCAACGCTTACTGGATGTTGGCTCCGTGACCGCAGAGTCCCAAGCCTGGTTCACTGACTCTACTATTCTCTTAGCTTCCTGATACCCTTTTACAAATGTCTTTCTGCTAGACTGACCTCTGACCAAGACAACATCACAGAAAAGCATATCTTGGATTTGGCCCTGGATCTGACAAACTGAAACCAAAATTAAAAACCATTTGAAAAAGAAAGAAGTTTATCTAAAATAAACAAACTCCCTATTATACAGGCAAAACCGGTGGCTGGTGCTATTCCGACAAAAGTTCACTATTTATTAGAAGCCTCACCACAGCCCCCAGCTCCAGGACGTCAACAGTTCCTGCTGCTCAGCTTCTAGACAAGTGGTCCTCCACCAAGGGTGATGCTGCTCCTGAAGGGACACTCGCAAGGTCTAAGACTTTCGGTTGCTATGGCTTGGGGCCAGAGGTGGGAGGAGAAGGGGGAGCACTGCTATCTAATGATCTATGAAGCCAAGGATGCTGCTAAAGGGCCCTAGGATGCACAGCACGGCCTCCCACACCAAAGAATCAGCTGGCCCCAAATGTCAACAGTGCTGAGGGCCTGAAACTGTGCGCCAGAAAGCAGTGGGCCCACGATTTCCTCCTCACACTCTTTCTAATGTAGAATATAAATAAACAATATACGTAACCCTTCCCCACTTAAGATGCTTCACTGCACCCTTAGAGCCATGGTGAACCTCTAGGAGGTCCTCAAAGGTGCCACCTCTCCAACCCCAGTGACCTGCCTCCCTATTTGGCCGACCCTCACTCATCTTTCAGGTTCTTCCTTCCAGGAAGATTCCCTTCACCTGTAAGCCTTGGTTAGGTGCCCCTGCTGTGAGCTTCCATTCCACCCTCTACTTCCTCTAAATGGTGTTTGCCCTGCACTGTCCCCATCAATGCCCTTAATGCACGTCCCACTAGACAAGTCTGTACTATCAGGACGGAGCTTGGGTTCATTTTATTCATTGCTGCATCGCCAGAGGTATTTTGCTCACCCATTAAACCTGCTACATGGTCACTGCATGCCACTAGCATCACATAATAGGCACAAAGGACAGTAGGTATGTAAGAAACAGAAACCAAGACTTGGCACTGGCCAGATCTGTGGTGGAACAGATAGTTCAAGGAACTACAGCTAAGTTCTCTGAGTCTGTCATACACACACACACACACACACACAAAAGGTACACCAAAAGACTAAAAAAGAAGGTATGTGATGTCTGAAGACTAAGACTAAGAGATCTAAGGTCATTCAGCACAGAGAAAGATAGGCTAGGGTAATTTAGTGACAGTTTTAAATCATTAAACAAATATACGACAATTTACAGAAGGGCTTCCCTGGTGGCTCAGAGGTTAAAGCATCTGCCTGGAATGCGGGAGACCCGGGTTCGATCCCTGGGTCAGGAAGATCCTCTGGAGAAGGAAATGGCAACCCACTCCAGTATTCTTGCCTGGAGAATCCCAGGGACGGAGGAGCCTGGTGAGCTACAGTCCACGGGGTCACAAAGAGTCGGACACGACTGAGCGACTTCACCTATGTATACAGACAGAGTCTGATAGCCTGGTATCTGAGAACTGATAAGCAGAAAGAGGTTTCAATTAAAGCATGAAGGATCTAATTCAACAAAGTGGTGCTTTACCACTGGTGAACACCTGAGTCCTTTGCTGATGAATGCAGCAGCCGGTCGTCCACTCATTTGTTGAACGAACGCTGAGTGAGGGCCTTTTGAACTGTTTAGGCACAGCTGTTGCACACAGTGTGGTAACTGGCAGCAAAGCCACACAGGGGCTGGAGAACACAGGAGGAGAAGGTTTATGAATAAGCTTGAGGAAGAACGGGAAGTGGTCAGAAACGTCAGCACGCCCCACAGGTGAACTGAATCTGAGGGAGGAGGGAAGGGCACACCCTGTGGGGAGGATGGGGTGGAGGCACTGGCCGGAGGCACAGACCAGCTTCTGGAGGTGCCAGAAAGGCCTCAACTGGAAAAAAGTCAGAATTAGATTTGCAGGCTATAAAAGTCCCTCCAACACAGACCACCTGACCTGCCTCCTGAGAAACCTAAATGCAGGTCAGGAAGCAACAGTTAGAACCGGACAAGGAACAACAGACTGGTTCCAAATTAAGAAAGGAGTACTTCAAGGCTGTATATTGTCACCCTGCTTATTTAACTTATATGCAGAGTACATCATGTGAAATGCTAGGCTGGATGAATCACAAGCTGGAATCAAGATTGCCAGGAGAAATATCAATAACCTCAGATATGCAGATGACACCACCCTTATGGCAGAAAGGGAAGAGGAAATGAAGAGCCTCTTGATGAAAGTGAAAGAAGAGAGTGAACAGCATATTAAAAAACAGAGACATTAATTTGTCAACAAAGGTCTGCCTAGTCAAAGCTATGGTTTTTCCAGTAGTCACGTATTGATGTGAGAGTTGGACCATAAAGAAAGCTGAGTGCCAACAAATTGATCCTTTTGAACTGTGGTGTTGGAGAAGACTCTTGAGAGTCCCTCGGACTGCAAGAAAATCAAACCAGTCAACTGTAAAGAAAATCAGTCTTGAATTTTATTGGAAGGACTAATGCTGAAGCTAAAACTCCAGTACTTCAGCCACCTGATGCAAAGAACTGACTCACTGGAAAAGACCCTGAAGCTGGGAAAGACTGAAGGCAGGAGTTGAAGGGGAAGACAGAGGACAAGATGGTTGGATGGCTTCACCGACTCAATGGACATGAATGAGTTTGAACAAGCTCCAGGAGTTGGTGATGGCCAGGGAGGCCTGGCATGCCACAGCCCACAGGTTCTCAGAGAGTGGGACACGAGGGAGTGAATGAATGAATGGAACACAGGACTGGACTGTTTGGAGAAAGGCTGGAGAGAGGATGTGGTTAGGAGACAATGTTAGTCATCCAGGTGAGAGGCGGATGGCTGGAGCAAGAATAGTGACTACTGGGTTGAAAGGAGGAAGCAGGGAGAAAAGATTTATAATCACCCCTAAAAGAATTTGGATTATAGAAGGTAAAAGGAGAGATTTTTAAAAACAGTGAAAAGTTCTAATTTAGGTAGCTGAATGAATAATAGCTGCTCGGTGAGTATGGAATGTCAGAAAAAAACATGGTTTATGAAAAAATATACTGAGTTATTTTGGACATGATGAGTTTGATATACCCACGTAAACAGGCTGGCCACTGAAAATACAGATCTGGAGCTTAAGAAAGTCATCTGGGCTGGAGGAAAAGATCTGAGAGACTAGCCCTTCATATGGAATAATACAGTGAAGGGAAAAATCTACCAAAAGGGAAAGAAGGGTGAAGCCAGAACAAAGAAGCAGAATCAGCACCACTTAAGGGTCATGTGGGGAAGTGGGAACCCCTTAGAGGAGGTGTCCAGAAAGCCACCAAGAAAACTAACAAAGGAGAGTATCATTGAAACCAAAGGAGAACAGGGTTTTGTACAAACAAAAGCAGTAAACGGTGTCAAATTCAAGGCACAAGACAGTGCCTACTGCCTTTGGTAACAGGAGGTCACCAACAAGCCTAGTGGGAGAAGGGGAAGGGTGAATGGGGCCCAGGCTATGGAGCAAAGGATACCCTGAGCCATGGAGGGCTGCGAGGCAAGGATGGGGCATGCGGGAGTGGACTGAGGACTTGTTTAAGAGATGGCTGTGAAGAGGAGGAGGAAAAGTGAGTAACACTGAACGTTTTACTTAAGTGTCTATTCGAGTGTGCTGTTTGTTTTCTCAAGGGACTGCGGTGTGAATCCCAGTTACGCCACCAGCTCTGTGCCTTGGATAAATCATGGTATTTCAGACAGCCAGTTTTCTTAGCTGCAAAATAGGGCTAATAATCTACTGAACAGCACTGAATGAGAGTTAAAGAAAATTATACATATAATTCTTTTAGGACCGGCTTATGGACTTGCAAGGACATCCAACCAGTCCACTCTGAAGGAGATCAACCCTGGGATTTCTTTGGAAGGAATGATGCTAAAGCTGAAACTCCAGTACTTTGGCCACCTCATGCGAAGAGCTGACTCATTGGAAAAGACTTTGATGCTGGGAGGGATTGGGGGCAAGAGGAGAAGGGGACGACAGAGGATGAGATGGCTGCATGGCATCACTGACTTGATGGACGTGAGTCTGAGTGAACTCTGAGAGATGGTGATGGACAGGGAGGCCTGGCGCGCTGCGATTTATGGGGTTGCAAAGAGTCAGACACGACTGAGCGACTGAACTGAACTGAACTATGATACATGGTAAGACTCACACACAAAAAAGTAATGGACAATTATCATTATATATAAATGCTGAGGGGGAATGAACCACCAGACAGAACAGAAATTGAATAAAGATGGGTTAAATGGTTCCTACAGGACCCAGATCAAGAAACGTTATGGGGGGTACTGAACCTGGACAAGATGATGATGCCTCATCTGGAGGTTTTTCAAACCTGGACTAAGTCAGAAGAGCGACTTCCCACAGGAAACTCAGTCTCACTGCATCTTCTGCTGCAACAAGCCTCCCGAGAGGCCTTCCTCCCCACTGGCTGGCTCAAACTCCACACTAGCTACCCGGCGAGGCCTGGACCCGACATCCCTGAGTCAGTCCTAGTAAACCGCCAGAGATACTCAATTATTTATACACAGCCAGTCCCAAGAACTGTCTTTCACAAATATTTTTAGGGAATCTGGGGTCATCAGCACTGAAACAAGCTATTATTAGCCTCCCTGCTGACCCTGAAACTTGGCCCCTCAGGGCAGCCCCTTGAAAATGGGAGGTGATCTTATCAGGTCAGCTGCCATCAGAGCAACAGGAGCCCCACTCCATGACACCTTCTCCCACTTCTGCTCCAAAATCCAAGATTCCTTGCTGGGTACCAAATTTTAGGGCAACCAATATTATTCAATAATGATCTTAAAGCAAGGCCATGTTTTTCTTATTATTATCATCACTGAATAAACTTCAGCGTACAAATCTAATGAGATTTTTCCAATATTAGTATGTGTATATATTTAACATACATATATTTAGTATGTAGTGTGTGTGTGTATATATATATATATATACACACACGTATATGTGTATATGTATATATAATTTGTGGGGGTTTTAGTGTTTATAATAACCTCACACTACCGGTTAATAGCAAGAGCAAGTGTAACAGTAAAAACAAGACACTTAGGAAGTGTCTTCATTTTCATCTATATTTAAAAAATAAACTCCCTATGCAAAAATCAAAGTGATAAGGTAAAAGTGAAAGTGAAGTCGCTCAGTCGTGTCCAACTCTTTGGGACCCCATGGACTGTAGCCTACCAGGCTCCTCCCTCCATGGGATTTTCCAGGCAAGAGTACTGGAGTGGGTTGCCATTTCCTTCTCCAGGGGATCTTCCCGACTCAGGGATCAAACCCTGGTCTCCTGCATTCCAGGCAGACACTTTAACCTCTGAGCCACCAGGGAAGTCCGCTTTTCCAAATAATCCTATAAGCTCAAACCACTGCATCGTCTATAATTACCATTCAACTCTTCCAAAGCTGATCTTTCAGAATATCTTATGTCTCCGAGCTTGAGATTCAATAATCACACACGCGTCAAGATAATGCACTGTACCTGGTGGAGAACCTGCATGAGACGCGTCCCCATAGTGCCCATAATGCGGTGGAGAAAGGCCAATTCCAGGCTGGGATTGAGAATAGGGAGGTGTAGCCACATAACCTTGCTGGCTCATTATGAAAATATCATTCCAAGGAATAGTTCTATAAAAGAACCCTGTAACAGAAAGGAAAAGAAAAAACATCAACATGAGAGTTTGAGTCGCTTAATGTTATTAAAAATACAAACATTGTTAATAAATGTTTATGATAGTCTGAAGAAAGGTACAGTTATCAAGTGCACGAGACAGCTTCATATCAAACAATATACTTTCCCCTAAAAAGGCTCTAACCACAGCTCTATGGAACTCAGTAACTCACTTCCATAGGCCTAGGCAAATGCACAGGCATTAAATCCTGAATAACAGCTGCCAATCCCTTTCTCATTGTAAGCCTAAACTGTGTCACAGAGAGTCTCTCATAAATGTATCTACTATCTTGGTGCCTTTTGTTTCCAGGGCCCTGTTTCAGCATAGAGCATGTCACTGGCAATAACCACATGTCACTGTCACTGACTGACCAGCAGACTTGCCAGCAGCCTGCAACTGGATGTTCTGACTTGTGTCATTTTAGTGCTATCCTAATTAGTAACTTTCACCAGGCAGTGAGGATAAAGGGGGGGGGGAAAGTCCAGCAGATACAGTAGAAAATAAGTTGATGATGGACTGATTTATGAGTCATATATTGATCAAGCCAAGTGGCAGCCTACAACTGTTCAAGAGCTGTCAGTGGTTTCTCAGGCAAAGATGACAGACTTTCTGATTTAAATACTACACCTCTAAGAATGAACACATGCACAAATATTTAAAGAATGAAGGGGGAAAGTCCAATTGCACATGTGTTTAAGCACACACACACAGCTCACAAATACAATAGACCCATCTTGATTCTGCTTCTCCTCAGAATCAAAACATCAACATGTTTTTGAAGCCGATATTTTCTCCAGGTTTCATAAAAGAAGAGACATTTCATAGTCTTAAAAAGAAAAATTATAACAGAAAAAACTCTGAATCCCAGCAAGAGAAGTGGGTGTACACTACACAGCTGCTCATCCTTAGCTGTGTGACACAGAATACGCTGAAGAACCTCTCTGGGCGTCAGTTCTCTCTTACAAAATGAAGCTTCTAAAGCCTTTCCAGATAAAAAACAACAGTTCTACAATTTCTTTCCACTTTCTTCACCCAGCATTGGAATATTTTTCCTTTTGGTATTTTACGATGCTATATTTTATTTTTTTAAATTAATTTAAAGCTTTATTCTATTTTACAATACTGTAATGGTTTTGCCATACATTGACGTGAATCAGCCACAAGTGTACCCGATCTCCCAATTCCAAAGCCCCCTCCCACCTCCCACCCCACACCATCTCCCTGTACACCAGCCCCAAGCATCCTGTATCCTGTATCGAACACAGAGTGGTGCTTCATTTCTTATATGATATTTTAAACTATAAGGTCAGTGAAACCGGCTAAGGTTTGAAACATATTCAGGAAACTGCATTCATTTGGTTTCAATTTTATGTTAAACTATACGATTCCAAAATGAAAGCAAGTGAAGTAAAAATACTGTAAGATCACTTTATTCTCCTTGGAAGGGGAGAGCTAAAAAAGAGGAATGATAGGCCCTCGGGTCCACTGTGTTACTGACAACACATCTTCCCTCCTCCCACTTAGCAGAGAGAGACGTGGCAGCCTGAGCTTGGGTCAAGCTCATCCAACCAAGCGCACTTAGGAAGTCAGCAGCAACACACCTACGCAGCAGCCTGTTGCTGAGTGACAGGAAGGAAAGGCAGGGATGTTCACTCCAGAGAGCAGGAAGCAGTCGGGTGCCTCTTCACTGGTCCTGGCAGGAATTTGCTTCCTCACTCAACCCAGTCTGCCACGTCAAACTTCCTCACACTGGAGCACCAAGTTACAGAAACCTGACTCAGCTTCAAGCGGCAACATGGCAGAAAGCCACTTGGCACGAGCAGGCCGAGCCTCAAAATCTGGGATTCCAAGCCCAGGACAACCCCCAACCCGCTGTCACTCGACTGTTCTCACAGATGCGCGTCTTACCCTGGACCCAGCTGTGATCTGGACAAATCAGTTTCACTGTCAGGCTGTCCCGAAGCTTGAAGATACATTTGCCATTATCACAAAATGAGTATTTCCAGCATTCCCTCCCTCCAAGGAAGGGGAAATTAAGTTGATATGGAGATAAGAACACCGCGGGCAGTAACGCTGGAATGCCGTGGCTACTGAGGACCCTAACCTGGGAGTTTCAGCATCCCCAGACACAAAGATAGGGGCGCGGGGGCGGGTAAAAAATGCCCACGCCCACCCCCCAGTATTAAACTACCCGAAAGGGCTGAAGGAGCAAAGCAGGAGGTCTCCTCCGCTGCCCCGCCACAGTGAGCATCCCGGCTCTCGCCACCGCCCCACCGCAACCCCAGCCTGGCACCGCACCCCGCCACAACTGTGTCTGGGGAAGGGTCCCGCCGCAGCGCACCAGGCTGGGCGCGGCATTACCTGCTCGGCGCCCGCCCGCCGCCGGGCCTCCGAGAGCCCGCGCTCCGGCCGCAGTGCCGGCTGCCCGGGTGACCCTGCTCCCGCGGCGGCCGCTGCTCCCGCCGCGCCGCGCCGCGCCGCGCCGGGTCTCGCCTCGCCTCGCCTCGCGCCGGCGTCCCCGCCGGCTGGTCTCGCTCGCCGAGTTGCAGCCGGGCTGGGAACTGCCACGTCAAAGCCTCTCCCGGCGGCGCGCCCCCGGCGCCGGGCTGAGACCAGCGGCCGCGCTCCCGGCGGCGCGCGCGCACAGACGCCGGCGGGGCGGGACGGGGCGGGGCGGAGGCGGCTCCCGCCGCCCGGCGCGGCGCGCGCGCTGGCTGCGCGTTCTCCTCTTTTTGCTCTTTTCTCCCCTTCCTGTTTTGTTTGTCGGTTCGTTTCCCTCCAGCAGGTCCAAGATATTAACGCTGTGGCTACATTAGAGCCACAGTTTCACCGTGGATTCCCGTAGGAAGGAGGGAGTGTGTATTGAGGGTACATTCATTCATTCAACAGGTTGCAGGTTCAGCTGTTCATTCAATACGTATTACTTGAGTCATAATAATATTTACTAGCAACGATGATGTTTATAATAATATTTACTAGGACATTTTGGGTTCAGCAGTGCCGACATGGGAAGGACACGCTTCGAGAACTCGAAGAGATTGCAGTCCAGGGGCGAATCTGGCACGTGTACAGAGACTTGACTCACTCGGCGAGGCACTACAGAGGAAGCACCGCCGGAGGCAGCTGTCAACGCGGCGCAAAAGCGGAGGAAAGGATGTCCCAGCTAAAAGCATGGAAGACGGGTCTTCACCAAAGCTAGGATTGCTAGATTTCTGTGTATTCCTTCAACGAATGTCTACATATTCGTTGTCTGTAAAGCAGAATGATGATTCCACCCCAAAACGGGGATCGCTCCATGTATAAGCACCCAGTGTTATGAGAGACAGCTGAGAAAGGCAACCTGTGAGACCTGGAGCTTGACCTCTCTCTGTAACCTTAAAAATCAGTCTCATCTGGCTGCTTTTTCACAACCCCCCACTGCTAAATAGGCCTTCAGCCAATCCAAGGCTCGGTGTAGCTACCACTTTGCTGAAACTTAGAAAAGGACCACCAGACCAGTGTTTTGTTCTCAAAATACACTTTCTTCTGTGCAACAAGAAAGTGAAAGCTTCCTGACAGATTCCTTTTACTGATGATATGCTTAGGTAAAAACCTGCATGAGCAGGATGCTTCTGCTGAAATGCTCCATGAGTCTGGCAGGCATTTTATGCTGTTCCAGCCTCCTGAAGACTAATGGTCCCTTTCCCCATTTTACTTTTGTTAAGATGTTAACGTGTGTGGTTAACCTGGTTGAATCTGCCTATATCCAGTTCAACACTGGTCAGGTTTGAAAAATCTGCAATGAAAATTGTTTTACATTAGGTTTCTTATATTCTCAATATGATAGAAATATCTGATGGAGTTTAGGAAGCACTACCTAAGCGGAAGCAGTGCAACTTGAAAAAAATAAAAATTTTCATATCACAGCCATGTCACAGTGTAGGAGAGAATCACTTGGAACTGGGAACACAGTGATGACTTGATTAGCTTGCAGCTCCTGTAAAATCACAAAATCTGGATTTATACATTTGATCTCTCCCCTTGCTCAGGCCACCAGAAACAAACAATTTGTGGTTTCAGTTCTAAGACAGTTTTGAAGCTGGGAAGGATTTGAGAGAGATCGATATTCAACTAAATATTCAGTGAGGGCTGAATTCAACCCAGTCATTTTGTTGATTAATAAACTGAGGCTCGGGAAATGGAAATGACTTACTAACCTTAGAGTCAGTTGGAAGCCATGCCTTCTGATTCTAATCCCAAAGTTCTTTTCACCACACACTCTTATTTTTTTTTTTAATATTACTCTGAGTACTATTCTCTATTAACTGGCTCTGCATTTTTCACGTTACTGCTTTATATTCAAACTTTCAAATGATGAAAATAGTAATTAACCAAACAAGTTCACCAGTAACTGGAGTTTCTGATCACAAATCTTTTTCCCTATGATACAGACGCCTGGTTTCAGTCCCCCTTCCCTTCTCATGGCCCCTAGTGCCCATGGCTTAACTAACTTCTTACCTTATTCATGTGGTTGAGACACTGACCTTCACTAGACCTGTGGGTCAGCCTGGATTCCCAGCCCTCCTGGGTTTCACTTGAGCTGTTTCCACCTGAGATCAGCTCTGATGGTCCATATGTAATTAACTTGGTCACCCTGGTAACCATATCCTAGTTGAAAGGTGAAGTCACAGGGAACATCTGTGTGCTGGCGTTCTGTGTTCTTAAGGTCTTTCTGTTCTAACTTTAAAGGGAAAAGAAGGAAGAGAGTCAACTCTGCAAAAGACTATATAGAAAGAAGAAATTTCCTGACAACACTCAGAGTTCTCTTTGGAAAGTTAGAATTATCATACTCTAAGTCCTTGGAAGGAAGGTTATGACCAACCTAGATAGCATATTCAAAAGCAGAGACATTATTTTGCCAACAAAGGTCCATCTAGTCAAGGCTATGGTTTTTCCTGTGGTCATGTATGGATGTGAAAGTTGGACTGTGAAGAAAGCTGAGCACCGAAGAATTGGTGCTTTTGAACTGTGGTGTTGGAGAAGACTTGAGAATCCCTTGGACAGGAAGGAGATCCAACCAATCCATTCTGAAGGAGATCAGTCCTGGGTGTTCTTTGGAAAGAATGATGCTGAAGCTGAAACTCCAATATTTTGGCCACCTGATGTGAAAAGTTGACTCATTGGAAAAGACCCTGATGCTGGGAGGGATTGGGGGCAGGAGGAGAAAGGGATGACAGAGGATGAGATGACTGGATGGCATCACCGACTCGATGGACGTGAGTCTGAGTGAACTCCGGGATTTGGTAATGGACAGGGAGGCCTGGCGTGCTGCGATTCATGGGGTCGCAAAGAGCAGGATACAACTGAGCGACTGAACCAAACTGAACTGAAGCATTTATGTCTCTTGAGAAATTTGGAGATGTCTAATTCCAAAGCTACAATTTGAAAAAGCTTTGTATTTAAAAAAGCTGAAATGGTCAAGATCTGGACTTTGTTAAATACATGGAAGCATAGTAAATTAGGCCATGTTAAGTGGGGCTGGGGAAAGGGTACATGATGGGCTAACAAACAACAGTCATAGTGAAGTTCGGGTGTTCATCAAGCCCCAACACCAAGGTGTTTCTGGAATTATTTTTTTTTTAAATAACAGCTTTATTGAGCTATAATTGACTATTACCCATAATTTCTACTGATAGATTTGCCTCTTCTGGACCTTTCATATAAATGGAGTCATATACTATGTAGTCCTTTGTGACAATCGTTTTATAAGTTCATTCATGTTATAGTATATTTCAGTACTTTTTATTGCCAAATAATAGTCCATTGTGTAGATATAGCAGATTTCATTTATCCTCCCATCAATTGTTGGACATTTCAGTTCTGTTTTTGTCATTATTTAGTCACTAGCTGGTGTCCTACTCTTTTGTGACTCCATGGACTGTAGCCTGCCAGGCTCCTCTGTCCATGAGATTTCCCAGATAATACTGGAGCAGGCTGCCATTTCCTTCTCCAAGGGATTTTCTCAACCCAGGGATCAGACTCCTGTTCCTACCTGCATCTTCAGCTATTATGAATAATTCTACCATGAATATTTATGTAAAAGTTTTTGTCTGGATATATGTTTTCATTTCTCTTGGAATTTTAATTTTCTAATCAAGTAAACAATGTATGTATAAACAAAACAAACAAACAAAACCCAGACAGTCTGACTTCTAAGGCTGTGCTCTTAGCATATATGCAATGTTGTCACTCTATATGAAATTTTATTTTTTAAATAAAATAGCAATGTCACCCCCACAAAAAGAATTACAACTGAAACCAGTTGAGAATGTAACCCACCAAAGCTGATTCAAGAAGAGACAGAGAAAAATGTTAAACACAGCGTTGCCATGTGACCCAGCACTTTCACTTCTAGGTAGAATCGCTTTCTGACTATCTCAGCGTCTTGTTCCGCGTGTCCTACATCATTTTCGGCTTTGGCCACAGAGTGGGCAGTGTGGCACTACACTGCCAAATCCGCAAGGCTGGAGCTGAGGGGAAGACGGGAAAGTTGTAGGATGGGAGGGTCAAGAGGGGAAGGAGATGGTACTTTAGGCTATTTTAAAAGAGTTTGGTTTTTATTCTGATTTTTTTAAAAAGGGGTCATTTCAGGTTTAAAACTGAGGAATGGCAGGATATGACTTACTCCAGAAAATCTGATGTTTTGCAAACACTGATTTTACAAAGTCTGTGAGATTTTAGGCTCAGAAATGTATCCTTCAATCATTTGATTTCTGATACATTTTCTTGATGATGACTAAGGTTTGAGAGGAAAGCAAATGTAGCTGTAAAAAAAACCGACTATAAAAGTAGGAGGAAAACTGGGTTGTGATGACTGCATGGCACAGTCCTGCATTCACAGATCACCCTTTATCATGCCACATTCTTGGTGATTTGATTTTCCAACTGATGAATTAAATGAGATAAGACTCTGTTTTTATTGCATTGCTTTTCTTGATATAAGCAAAGAAGAGAGGAGAACAGGCACTTAAGAGGTGAAAGAAACCTAATTTTTATGTAACAATACTTATAAGGAAGGTACTCTCATGTTCATAACATTAAAAGATTATTATGTAATATTCTATCACAAATCCTTCCCTTTTTGGTATTAAGACTGAATCGAGAAATAAAAAGCACCTGGTAATTCACTAAAATAGTTGTGAAGAAGTAAACAGAAATTGTACTCACAACCTAATTGAAGTCAGTGCTTGAATATATGATCATGAACAAGAAGAAACAATTTTCTTTGATTCCTTCTTCCAATGACTTACTTGATTACCTAGAAAAATAATGCAATTCTATATTGTATTAAAGTATCAGAAATTTAGATCTTGGAATATTATATTTGTGACAGAGACTGCTTTTTTAATACTGTTCATGGGGTTCTCATGGCACAAATACTGGAGTGATTTGCCAATCCCTCTTCCACTGCCAAACCTAGACAGTGTATAAAAAGGCAGTGACATCCCTTTGCTGACAAAGGTCCATCAAGTCAAAGCTATGGTCTTTCCAGTAGTCATTATGGATATGAGAATTAGACTGTAAGAAGGTTGAGTGCTGAAGAATTGATGCTTTCGAACTGTGGTGCTGGAGAAAACTGTTTACAGTCCTTTGGATTGCAAGGAGACCAAACCAGTCAATCCTAAAGAAATCAACCCTGAACATTCATTGGAAGGGCTGATGCTGAAGCTGAAGCTCCAGTACTTCGGCTCCCTGATGCAAAGAGCCAGCTCTTTGGGTGCTGGGAAATGATTGAGGGCAGGAGGAGAAGAGGGTGACAGAGGATGAGATGGTTGAATGGCATGACCGATTCAATGGACATGAACTTGGATAAAGTTTCAGAGATTGTGAGAGACAGGGAAGCCTGGCGTGCTGCAGCCCATGGGTCGCAGAGTCAGACATGACTTAGCAACTGAACAACAACCACAGAGAATGCTAATTCTCTGCTAATTTTTCTGAGATATTCTCCGTTCTTAAAAGTTTCAGCTTGTGTGTGATTACCTAGCCAAATACTGAAGCCCCAGCCTTTCTGACAACTGGGTGTCATCTTGTGACTCACTGACCAGAGTGGAGATCATATTTGCAGTTTCTTTGTTTCATCTTTAGACTTTCATCCTGATTCTTTCACATTCCTACAGGCTGAGATGTAGACATGGTCATGGTCAAGCCAAATTAGCCATCTACATGAGAACAATCCTCTAGGAAAAATGAAAGAAGAAACAAGATGAAAGGGACTCTGCTCCCTGCATATCTCCATGAACCCCATGTCTACCTCTGAACTGTTACAGGCAAAAACAACCTCTAGTTGAGCCACTGATTTTGGGTGGAGGAAGGAGACCTCTTCCAACAAATAATTACATATTTTAAATTAGTATTTTCAAAAAATCAAGTAATACCTATAAATTGTACTAATCTATCAGAAACAACAGATAGGCATATGTGCTAGAATAACAAAGGGACTATGGACAACACTGAATTAACTAAATATGAGAAAATGTGCCCACAGGACTGGAAAAGGTCAGTTTTCATTCCAATCCCAAAGAAAGGCAATGCCAAAGAATGCTCAAACTACCGCACAATTGCACTCATCTCACATGGTAGTAAAGTAATGCTCAAAATTCTCCAAGCCAGGCTTCAACAGTATGTGAACTGTGAACTTCCAGATGTTCAAGCTGGATTTAGAAAAGGCAGAGGGACCAGAGATCAAATTGTCAACATCCCCTGGATCACTGAAAAAGCAAGAGCATTCCAGAAAAACATCTACTTTTGCTTTATTGATTATTCCACAGACTTTGTCTGTGTGAACCACAATGAACTGTGGAAAACTCTGAAAGAGATGGGAATACCAGACCACCTGACCTGCCTCTTGAGAATCTGTATGCAGGTCAGGAAGCAACAGTTAGAACTGGACATGGAACAACAGACTGGTTCCAAATAGGAAAAGGAGGACGTCCAGGCTGTATATTGTCACCCTGCTTATTTAACTTATATGCAGAGTGCATCATGAGAAACGCTGGACTGGATGAAGCACAAGCTGGAATCAAGACTGCCGGGAGAAATATCAATAACCTCAGATATGCAGATGGCACCACCCTTGTGGCAGAAAGTGAAGAAGAATGAAAGAGCCTGTTGATGAAGGTGAAAGAGGAGAGTGAAAAAGCAGGCTTAAAGCTCAACATTCAGAAAACGAAGATCATGGCATCTGGTCTCATCACTTCATAGTAAATAGACGGGAAACAGTGGAAACAGTGACAGACTTTATTTTGTGGGGCTCCAAAATCACTGCAGATGGTGACTGCAGCCATGAAATTAAAAGACATTTGCTCCTTGAGAAAAAAGTTATGACCAACCTGCTGCTAAGTCACTTCAGTCGTGTTCGACTCTGCTCGACCCCACAGACGGCAGCCCAACAGGTTCCCCTGTCCCTGGGATTCTCCAGGCAAGAACACTGGAGTGTGTTGCCATTTTCTTCTCCAGTGCATGAAAATGAAAAGTAAAAGTGCAGTCGCTCAGTCGTGTCCGAATCTTCGCAACCCCGTGGACTGCAGCCCACCAGGCTCTTCCATCCATAGGATTTTCCAGGCAAGAGTACTGGAGTTGGGTGCCATCGCCTTCTCTGATGACCAACCTAGACAGCATATTAAAAAGCAGAGACATTAACTTTGCCAACAAAGATCCATCTAGTCAGTTATTGTTTTTCCAGTAGTCATGTATGGATGTGAGAGTTGGACTATGAAGAAAACTGAGCGCTGAAGAATTGATGCTTTTGAACTGTGGTGTTGGAGAAGACTCTTGAGAGTCCCTTGGACAGCAAACCAGTCCATCCTAAAGGAGACCAGTCCTGAATATTCATTGGAAGGAGTGATGCTGAAGCTGAAACTCCAATACTTTGCCCACCTGATTAGAAGAACTGACTCATTGGAAGAGACCCTGATGCTGGGAAAGATTGAAAGCCGGAGGAGAAGGGGATGACAGAGGATGAGATCGTTCGATGGCATCACTGACTCAGTGCACATGAGTTTGAGTAAACTCTAGGAGTTGGCGATGGACAGGGAGCCCTGGCATGCTGCAGTCCATGGGGTCGCAAAGAGTCGGACACAACTGAGTGACTAAGCTGAACTGAACTGAGAAAATTTGTAGACAGTTTGGTGATTCTATTGTTTTAATGGAGTCTAGCATTAAAAATCATACCCTGATGGGTAAGGGTGGAGTTTTCTTTTGAAGGGGACAGATGTTTCTATCGTTAATCAAAATGGATAGTGTTTTATTGGCCAAGAACTAAGGTGATTATTTTGAACTGTGGAAGGGGAGGTCCCCTCTCCCCTTTCTTCTAGATCTACAAGTTGAGTCTAGACTGAGACACAGGGAAATGTGCCACTCTGCCAGTGGAGGGGCGGGTCTGAGAGCTCACGCTGGCTATCGAGGTCCTGTGCTGGGCACGGTGACACCTGCTGCACAGTGTCCATGACAGAGGAGTCTGTTTCCCCTGGAGCATCCTGCAGCCTAGAGGAGCACCTCTGAGTCCCACTCAGCTCCACCAACAGGCATCGAGAGCAGAGGTTTAGAGCTGAGGATCTGATCTGATGAACTTTAGATCTGAGGAACTGGAAGCCTTAATACTATTAAGTCATTTCTTCCCAGATTCATCTGTAAAGTTTATGCAACCTGAATCAAAATCCCAGAAGGTGTTTTTAGTTTAGTTTAGTTTTGTGTGTGTGTGTTTTTCCCAAAATGACTAGCTATTCAAAAATTCTTATGGAAATACAAAATACCTATATTAATGAAGACAACTTTGAAAAAGAACAAAGTTGGGGACTTATACCATTTGACTTTAAGACTTATTAAAAAGGTACAATAGTCAGATCAGTATGGTATTAGTATCAAAACAGACAAAAACAATAAGGACATAGATTAGAGATTCTGGAAATATTTATATATAAATATAAGCATATATAGGTTTCCCTGATGACTCAGCTGGTAAAGAATCCACCTGCAATACAGGAGACCTGGATTCGATTCCTGGGTTGGGAAGATCCCCCGGAGAAGGGTAATCTACCCACTCCTGTATTCTAGCCTGGAGAATTCCATGGACTGTATAGTCCATGGGATTGCAAAGAGTCAGACACAACTGAGTGATTTTCACATCACACATAAGCATATATAGTTATTGATTTTCAACAAAGATGAAAAAGGAGAACAAACTTTTCTTGTCTTTCCAACAAATGATATTGAAACAATTTGATATCCACATGCAAAAAATGAAGTTCAATACATATTGAACTTCCTGTCTCACATCACTATAAAAAATTATTCAAAATAGAACATAAACCTTATTAAAAAAACCTAAAACTTTAAATTCAAGATCACAAATATTTTTCTCCTGTTTTCTTCTAGAGTCTTGAAAGTTCCAAGAAGAAAAAAGACTGTCCATGCAAAGACTCACACACAAATGTTTATAACAGCATTACTTACAAAGGTTCAAAATTGGAAATAACCCAAATTTCTATGAACAAGTGAATAGTTACACAAATGATGGTATATTCATACAAAGAAATACTCAAAAGTAAAGAGGAATGAACTACATGCAATAAATGAATGAATCTCAGAATAATTATGTTGAGTAAAAGAAGCCAAACAAAAAAGAGAACATAAGATTTTGTTTCCATAAATTTCAAAAAAAATGCAAACTAATCTATAGTGACAGAAAGTAGATCAGTAGTTGCCTGGAAATGGGGAGGGGGTGAGGGGTTGAAGGATATGATTGTGATGATGGTTTCACAAGTGTGTGTGTGTATATCTCAAATTGTATATTTAAATATATACAGTTCAGTTCAGTTGCTCAGTCGTATCAAATTCTTTGCAACCCCATGGACCGCAGCACGCCAGGCCTCCCTGTCCATCACCAACAGAGTTCACTCAAACCCATGTCCATTGAGTCAGTGATGGCATCCAACCGTCTCATCTTCTGTTGTTCCCTTCTCTTCCTGCCCTCAGTCTTTCCCAGGATCAGGGTCTTTTCCAGTGAGTCAGTTCTTCACATCAGGTGGCCAACGTACTGGAGTTTCAGTTTCAACATCAGTCCTTCCAATGAATATTCAGGACTGACTCCTTTAGGATGTACTGGTTGGATCTCTTTGCTACCCAAGGGACTTCCAAGAGTCTTCTCCAACACCACAGTTCAAAAGCATCAATACTTTGGTGCTCAGCTTTCTTTATAGTCCAACTCTCACATCCATACATGACCACTGGAAAAACTATAGCCTTGACTAGATGGACCTTTTTTGGCAAAGTAATGTCTCTGCTTTTTAATATCCCGTCTAACATATTTTTCCTACAGACTTGATATATTGTGATGTTAAAATTTTCCAACCCAGACCATTGTCTGTTGATCGCTTTACCTTTGATCCCTTCAATAAGTTAGTATAGATTTTTTTTGTTTCTTTTTTTTAATATAGTTCCTCTTTTTCTTCTTAACTATTTATTACTATCTGTCTTATATGTGTTTGCTTTTTCTCATTCTGTGTCTGTTTATTGACAGTAAGGGAAAAGCTATTGATTTGTAAATATATATATGTGTGTGTATATATATATGATAGAACTATCAAATTCTCCTTTTTATTTTATTATTTTAAACTCCAATTTTCTTTTTTTAGATATATAACTACATCATTAGACCTATATATTTTTTTTTTATTTTTTGTTTAATGCTTATCCCATTTCACAGCACTGCATTGGTTCTGCCATACATTGACATGAATCAGCCACAGGTGTGGACGATCTCCCCATGTTAAAGCCCCCTCCCACCTCCCTTCCCTGCCCATCCCCCCGGTTCATCCCATACACCGGCCCCAAGCATCCTGTATCCTGTATTGAACATAGACTGGTGCTTCATCTCCCATATGATTGTATACATGTTTCGTTGTCCTTCTCCCAGATCTTCCCACCCTCTCCCTCTCCCTCTGAAGCCAACAGTCCGTTCTATACCTCTGTGTCTCTTATATTGTCTCACTTTCGGGGTCATCATTATTGTCTTCTAAATTCCATATATATGTGTCAGTATACTGTATTGGTGTTTTTCTTTCTGGCTTACTTCACTCTGTATAATCGGCTCCAGTTTCATCCATCTCATTAGAACTGCGTCAAACTTATTCTTTTTGAGGGCTGAGTAATACTCCATTGTGTATATGTACCAAAGCTTTCTTATCCATTCATCTGCTGATGGACATCTGGGTTGTTTCCATGTCCTGGCAATTATAAACATTGCTGCAATGAACATTGGGGTACACGTGTCTCTTTCAATTCGAGTTTCCTCAGTGTGTATGCCCAGCAGTGGGATTGCTGGGTCGTAAGGCAGCTCTATTTGCAATTCTTTCAGGAATCTCCACACTGTTTTCCATAATGGCTGTACTAGTTTGCATTCCCACCAACAGTGTAAGAGGGTTCCCTTTTCTCCACATCCTCTCCAGCATTTATTGCTTGTAGATTTTTGGATCGCAGCCATTCTGACTGGTGTGAAGTGGTACCTCATTGTGGTCTTGATTTGCATTTCTCTGATAATGAGTGATGTTGAGCATCTTTTCATGTGTTTGTTAGCCATCCGTATGTCTTCTTTGGAGAAATGCCTGTTTAGATCTTTGGCCCATTTTTTGATTGGATCATTTGTTTTTCTGGAGTTGAGGTGCATAAGTTGCTTGTATATCTTTGAGATTAGTTGTTTGTCAGTTGCTTCATTTGCTATTGTTTTCTCCCATTCAGAAGGCTGTCTTTTCACCTTACTTATAGTTTCCTTTGTTGTGCAGAAGCTTTTGATTTTAATTAGGTCCCATTTGTTTATTTTTGCTTTTATTTCCAGTATACTGGGAGGTGGATCATAGAGGATCCTGCTGTGATATATGTCCGAAAGTGTTTTGCCTATGTTCTCCTCAAGGAGTTTTATAGTTTCTGGTCTTACGTTTAGATCTTTAATCCATTTTGAGTTTATTTTTGTGTGTGGTGTTAGAAAGTGGTCTAGTTCCATTCTTTTGCAAATGGTTGACCAGCTTTTCCAGCACCACCTGTTAAAGAGACTGTCTTTACTCCATTGTATGTTCTTGCCTCCTTTGTCGAAGATAAGGTGTCCATATGTGTGTGGGTTTATCTCATGGCTTTCTATCTTGTTCCATTGTAGACCTATATATTTTTTATTCCAGTAGATTTACAAATTATTTCATTGAATATTTTTTATTGCACTCATTGAAACTTCCAAAATAATGTTGATTAATAAACTAATAAACATTTCTATCTGCTTATGCTCTTAAAGGAAATGACTTTAGCACATGTATTTAAATGATATTTTAGGTAGAAGTGATAAGCATCACAAATACAGAAACACCTGTTCTGTTTTGCGTTACAGGTTGGAAAGCTAAAACTATGTATTTCAGAATTCCTTGCATTGTCTTTTTTATTCTTCGATAGTTTTCTATATTTTTCAAATTTTCTACACTTAATTAACACATAATTAACTTACCCAAGAGGAACTAAAAAGCCTCTTGATGAAAGTAAAAGAGGAGAGTGAAAAAGTTGGCTTAAAGCTCAACATTCAGAAAACAAAGATCATGGCATCTGGTCCCATCACTCAATGGGAAATAGATGGAGAAACAGTGCAAACAGTGTCAGACTTTATTTTTAGGGGCTCCAAAATCACTGCAGATGGTGATTGCAGCCATGAAATTAAAAGAGGCTTACTCCTTGGAAAGAAAGTTATGAACAACCTAGATAGCATATTCAAAAGCAGAGACGTTACTTTGCCGACTAAGGTCCGTCTAGTCAAGGCTATGGTTTTTCCTGTGGTCATGTATGGATGCGAGAGTTGGACTGTGAAGAAGGCTGAGCGCCGAAGAATTGATGCTTTTGAAGTGTGGTGTTGGAGAAGACTCTTGAGAGTCCCTTGGACTGCAAGAAGATCCAACCAGTCCATTCTGAAGGAGATCAGCCCTGGGATTTCTTTGGAAAGAATGATGCTGAAGCAGAAACTCCAGTACTTTGGCCACCTCATGCGAAGAGTTGACTCATTGGAAAAGACTCTGATGCTGGGAGGGATTGGGGGCTGGAGGAGATGGGGACGACAGAGGATGAGATGGCTGGATGGCATCACTGACTCGATGGACGTGAGTTTGAGTAAATTCCAGGAGTTGGTGATGGACAGGGAGGCCTGGCGTGCTGCAATTCATGGGGTCGCAAACAGTCAGACACGACTGAGCGACTGAACTGAACTGAACTGAAGTACATACAGCTAGTAAGTGATCCATCCAAGTAAATACGCACAAGTATATCCATCAATGTTCCAGTGAGCACGGTTGCTTCTCGCTGGATTTATTACTGTATTATAATTGCATGATGTCTCTAAATGTATATATCTCACTCGGAAGATTGAATGAAGGCCAGCCCAGCCCATATGCTGGTCCTCGTCTCTTGGTAATCTTATATATGTATTGACTTTGCTGCCTTTAAACATGTTCACCTGTGACAATTATTCATGTAGCTATAATGTGATCCTTTTTGTTCTCACTTCATTACAAAGCAAGGTACTCATTTGCCGGGGTGGGAGGAGGGCAATTTCAATATTTCAGAAGCTGACTTTGTCCCTCCCAGCTCTTAACACTTTTGATGTGCTTCTGCCAGATGTTAATGTGCTATGTGAAGACTGCCTATCTACTGAACGCAGATTTCATAGGATAATCAAATGTCCAAGTTGGAAGAAGCCTTAAAAATCATTCTAGTCCATTTAATAATTTCATTCTCCAGATGAGGTTCAAATAATCAAGTTCATATTCACATGGCTTCTGCAAAGCTGGGACTGGAACTCAGATCTCTTAACCTGCACTCCAGTGCCTTTTGCATGATTGCAAACTCTCTCCACATTTTCTGTATTTTCCTTAAAAAGTCCATTTTAAAAGGTAAGCAAATTTTGAATTATAACTGCATTTCAAAAGGATACTTTGAAGCAAGCTTTAAAACAAACAGAATCAGCACTGTCTCTCTCTCTGTACATGTATTGTTGATATTGTTCAGTCGCCCAATCATGTCTGCTCTTTGCAATCCCATGGACCGCAGCATGCTAGGTCTCCGTTCCCCTCACTATCTTCCAGGATTTGCTCAAGTTCATGTTCCTTGCATCAGTGATGCCGTCCAGCCATCTCTGATGCCCTCTTCTCGTTCTGCCCTTGATCTTTCCCAGCATCACGGATTTTTTCCAATGGGTGGTCTGTTTGCATCAGATGACCAAAATACTGGAGCTTCAGCTTCAGCATCAGTCCTCCTAGTGAATATTGAGGGTTGATCTCCCTTAAGACTGACTGGTTTGATCTCCTTGATGTCCAAGGGACTTTCAGGAGTCTTCTCCAGCATCACAGCTCGGAGGCATCAATTCTTTGGTTTTCTGCCTTTATGGTCCAGCTCTCACAACCATACATAACCAGTGGGAAGACCATAACCTTGACCATATGGACCTTTGTTGGCCGAGTCGTATCTCTGTTTTTCAATACACTGTCCAGGTTTGTCATTGCTTTCCAGTGAAGAAGCCATTGACTTCTGATTTCACGGCTGCAGTCACTGTCCACAGTGATTTCGGAGCCCAAGAAGAGGAAATCTGCCACTACTTCCACCTTTCCCCCTTCTATTTGCCATGCAGTAATGGGGCCAGATGCCATGATCTTAGTTTTTTTTTAATATTTAGTCTTAAGCCAGCTCTGTACATGTATATATATTCATTTATTCACTTATTTAAAGTTCATATGTTCGTGGAGGCATATGCTCCCCCCGTCCCCACCCCCACACATAAATAGGAGAGAGAGGAGAGGAAAATGGAGGGAAGGGGAGGAAAAGTCATCCATTTAAGGCTCACTTTAACCCAACACTGTACACAGTCCTCAAGTTGCTGGGAATTTGGCTCTCAGCTTCTGTCTAGGCTCCACGCCTTCTTACCATGGATTACATCAAGTTTCCAATCATCCAAGTTTAGTTCAGTTCAGTTGCTCAGTCGAGTCTGACTCTGTGACCCCAGGAATCGCAGCACACCAGGCCTCCCTGTCCATCACCAACTCCCAGAGTTTACTCAAACTCATGTCCATCGAGTCGGTGATGCCATCCAACCATCTCATCCTCTGTTGTCCCCTTCTCCTCCAGCCCCCAATCCCTCCCAGCATCAGAGTCTTTTCCAATGAGTCAACTCTTCGCATGAGGTGGCCAAAATATTAGAGTTTCAGCTTTAACATCATTCCTTCCAATGAACACCCAGGATTGATATCCTTTAGGATGGACTGGTTGGATCTTCTTGCAGTCCAAGGGACTCTCAAGAGTCTTCTCCAACACCACACTTCAAAAGCATCAATTCTTCGGTGCTCAGCTTTCTTCAAAGTTCAACTCTCACATCCATACATGACCACTGGAAAAACCATAGCCTTGACTAGACGGACCTTAGTCGGCAAAGTAATGTCTCTGCTTTTGAATATGCTATCTAGGTTGGTCATAACTTTTCTTCCAAGGAGTAAGTGTCTTTTAAGTTCATGGCTGCAATCCGTTTTCATAGCACGATGCTTTTACTCTAAAAGCCAATTCATCTGCCTCCAAATTTCATCTTTACAATCTCATTTTTATAGAAACCAGGGGCACAGTGTCACAAAGTGGGAAGCAGAAGGTGGAAAACCAAAATATTCTCCTTAGATAGGACGGCCTTCCATGCACTCTATCAGTGGAGGAGGGACAGTGTCCTCTCCTATTTCTGAGGTTGAACTTTCTGTCCTGTTTAAACGTATCACTAATGTCATCCTCCACTGTTTCTACTACAGTTTCAAACCGTTTGTTGCCCCACCATATTGACCATACAGTTTACAATGAAACAAAGTCTTTTAAAAGGAAAAATAAATGAGGGAAGATCTGACTTGTCAGAGACCTCACCACTCTGTCATAAAACTGGCTTCAGTAAATCTTGATTTTCATTATGAACATGATGAGCCCTAACTTCTACTTTCTCTCCACAAATGTTGGCTAATATCTAAGATGGCTTTCACAGAACCTTTTCACTTTTCTAATTCATCACTGTCTTGCTACCTTTGCTTATTTCTTGTCTCTATTAGACCTTCTAAAATAATACTTTACAATCTCATTTTTATGAAACCAGGGGCACAGTGTCACAAAGTGGGAAGCAGAAGGTGGAAAACCAAAATATTCTCCTTAGATAGGACGGCCTTCCATGCACTCTATCAGTGGAGGAGGGACAGTGTCCTCTCCTATTTCTGAGGTTGAACTTTCTGTCCTGTTTAAACGTATCACTAATGTCATCCTCCACTGTTTCTACTACAGTTTCAAACCGTTTGTTGCCCCACCATATTGACCATACAGTTTACAATGAAACAAAGTCTTTTAAAAGGAAAAATAAATGAGGGAAGATCTGACTTGTCAGAGACCTCACCACTCTGTCATAAAACTGGCTTCAGTAAATCTTGATTTTCATTATGAACATGATGAGCCCTAACTTCTACTTTCTCTCCACAAATGTTGGCTAATATCTAAGATGGCTTTCACAGAACCTTTTCACTTTTCTAATTCATCACTGTCTTGCTACCTTTGCTTATTTCTTGTCTCTATTAGACCTTCTAAAATAATCAGCTCCCTGCTTCCATGCATCCGGTGCTTACAAGGTACTGAAAAACATCACTGCCATTACCGACTGATAAAAGTCTCATGTCACTGAATCACCTGAGTTAGCGAATGAGTGGCCTTTCCTTGACTTCATGATCTTTGTTTCTGTTCTTAGCAGGAGTGTGACGGACTCTGAGGTCTAGGCTCCTATGTAAACGTGTGGCCTGTCATTTCTGTATCAGGGATGTCCTCCTCCTCGGGTAACTGGGCATAATGGCTGTGAGCATTTTGCATTTCCTTGGTCAGCTGAATTCAGTTTAGTTCAGTAGCTCAGTCATGTTCAACTCTTTGCAACCCTATGGACTGTAGCACCCCAGGCCTCCCTGTTCATCACCAACTCCTGGAGTCTATTCAAACTCATGTCCACTGAGTCAATGATGCCATCTAGCCATCTCGCCCCTGTCGTCCCCTTCTCCTTCTGCCTTCAATCTTTTCCAGCATCAGGGTCTTTTCTAATGAGTCAGTTCCTCACATCAGGTGGCCAAAGTATTGGAGGTTCAGCTTCAGCGTCAGTCCTTCCATTGAATATTCAGGACTGATTTCCTTTAGGATGGACTGGTTTGATCTCCTTGCAGTCCAAGGGACTCTCAAGAGTCTTCTCCAACACCACAGTTCAAAAGCATCAATTCTTTGGCACTCAGATTTCCTTATAGTCCAACTCTCATATCCATACATGACTACTGGAAAAACCATAGCCTTGACTAGATGGATCTTTGTTGGCAAAGTATTGTCTCTGCTTTATAATATGCTGTCTAGGTTGGTCATAACTTTTTTTCCAAGGAGTAAGCATCTTTTAATTTCATGGCTGCAATTCTGCGTTGCTGACAGATTCTTTATAATCTGAGCCATGAGAGAAACATCCTACATCTGTTTAAAGCCAATAATAAAACATTTAAGAATCTTCTGTTATCTTCCTCTAAACAAAAATTAATTAAAATTTTTAAGAAAGGAGAGAAATTGATTTGAATCCTGTTGACACTAAATCTGTATCTATTCCACCATCATCACATCACACTCCCCTTTGCACCCACTTCCACCCCCATGTTGCCACAATTCACAGACTACATAAAGGATAACACAGATGTGGCCCATTGCTCTCACATTCTTCTCCCCAAATAAGTCATGGAAGAGGGTCTGCCTTCTACCCGGTCCCCAGAAATTCTCCTAACATGCTATCCCAAGCAGTCACTAACAGTCATCAGATTTGACTTGTGACATGAACCTCATCTGCTATCTCTGAAGGAAAACATCAATTCAGATGAACAGGGCAAAATCAGATTCAACAAAGAATATTGGCTCCATAGAATAGGTACTTT
The DNA here is from genome assembly GCA_006408675.1 of Madoqua kirkii. Taxonomy (NCBI): domain Eukaryota; kingdom Metazoa; phylum Chordata; class Mammalia; order Artiodactyla; family Bovidae; genus Madoqua; species Madoqua kirkii. Next base: position 35,013 of record SJYC01121622.1, read on the forward strand.
GCTATGTTCACTCCAGGGCCTAGAACAATGCTTGGGTCATAAGAAAGAAAGAAGGAAAGTGAAGTCATTCAGTTGTATCGGACTCTTCGTGACCCTGTAGACTATAGCCTTCCAGGTTCCTCCCTCCATGGGATTTTCCAAGCAAGAATACTGGAGTGGGTTGCCATTTCCTTCTCCAGGAGATCTTCCCAACCCAGGGATTGAACCCAGGTCTCTGCATTATAGGCAGATGCTTTACTGTTAGACACCAGGAAAGTCCTGGTACATAGAAATGCTCAGTAAACATCTGTTCAACGAATGAATGAATAAAAGTTTTGATCTATAAGAGCTAGTATCATGCCTCCTGGGAATTTATATAAAGACTAAAGATGGACAAAAAGAACACAAACAACCCTAACGCCTAAGGTAGGTATCAGAAGAGCACAACGGATTGTGGGTAACATGAGACAAGAGGACAGTCTGAATTAGACTAACAACATTTAAAAAGAAATACAGCATCGCTTTCAAGTATTTCATCTAGGCCCACAGCCTTCTCAGACAGACATTCTAGTGGAATTGCTTTAAGAAGCAGATAAAAATGATTTATCATTATTAACACCATTTGTCTTAAACTGTTTACAGTGAAAGTTAATAAATCAATCTTCCTTTTGGAGTAAGCAAATGGGACCTTCAACCCAAATTCTGTACGGATCAATCTGAATGAATGAGACTTTCAGTGATATGAACTCGAGCGCCAAGGCCTGTCGCTTGTCCTTTTCCCACTGAAACCTAACAGAGGCCTTGTACAGACTTGTTTTTCCTTTGACCCTACCATGGACATATCTTTAATTTTTTAATTATAAAAGGCATATATACAGATTTGGTCTTAGAAGTTCCCCAGATACAAAAGTTTAGAAAGTGAAAAGCAAGTCATTTCCTCTCCCCGCTACCCTCACCTCCCACCCCCATCCTTCAACTCCTCCCCCACCCAAAGGACCAGGGAGGTCTGCAAACTATGGCCCAAGGGTCAAACCAGCCTGCCACTTGTTTATGTACAGCCTGTGAGCTAAAAAATGGTTTTTACATTTTCTTCAATAGTTGAAAAGTCAAAAGAAGAAGAGTATTTAGTGGAATATGAAAATTACATGCACTCAGGTTTCCATTTCCAAGCATCAGTTTTCACTGGCACACAGCCACATCCGTTTGCTTATGTGTTGTCTGTGGCTGCTGCTTCACCAGAGTTGTAGAGTTGAGCAGCATCCCCCATCTAATAGAATAGATCCTATCAGCCTTTCTAAAGACATCTCTCTTTCTAACCCACTCTTTTATTCATCCATCTCTATATCAGATTGCTTGACACAATACCTTCTGTCCGCCTGCTTTTTTTCATTCAACTATATATCATGGCCATCTTAAGTTTTCCTAGACCCACGAACTTTCTAATAGGTATTTCATCATCAGTCATGCATTCAAGGGCATTTCTTCCTCTCCTCGCTTATCTTCCATACTAAGCACAGGAAGTGCAAATTGGAAAAGGTTCAAGAGAAATGGCAGCGATAATCTTCTGATTTCCCTTTAAAGTAAACACAACACCCGGGTCATCAATCATTCCCCGACTGCACTGGCCAGGTCTGGTGGAACACACCCATTGTAATTGTGCTGTCTGGTTGGGAAAATAATTGCCAAACAAATGTCTTAAGTGAGTGGGCAGCCCTGAACAAAAATAATAGATTTTATTCTTCTGCCCTTTTATCTAATGTGAGTAACTAACTTTAGACTGTGTAATAGTTGTGCCTAATTTCCAGCAACCCACAGATTCACTTAAACTCTGATTTTACATTGATTAGTTTCTGTAATTTTTATGATGGCACTTTCTTGACATTTCACCAACAAATGTATTCTTACTTACAAGATTTCAATTTAGTCAGTAAATCTGTACTAAGGTAGGTGGTCTTTGATATTTGCTTGAGTAAGGATAAGGGAGGGAAAAACATTTTAACTGTGCAAAAATAATTTCTAGGATTATTTTCAGGTATGGTTTGAATTAAGAGTTAAGTTTCTTCTTCTAGAGGACTTCCTGTAATAGCACTAGTACTAAAGAAAATGATACTCAAGAGGGAGCGGATATGTGTATATAATTATGACTGGTTCATGTTGTTGTACAGCAGAAACCAACACACTGTGAAGTAATTTTCCTCTGATTAACAAATAAATTTAAAAAAGAAAACAATACTTTATTGACCTTACATTTGATTCTGGCTTACATTGGCTAAAGTTGGTGGGTGCTCTGGTCATACCATGCCAAAATATAGTGGTTTAAAACAGAAATAGTCATTTATGCTGCTCATGAATTCTGCAGTTTAGGCAGTGTTCAGTGGGGACATCTCATCTGTGTTCCATGTGGCATTAACTGGGGTCACTCAATGGAGGCTAGAGGACCCACTTGCACATGACTCACATGGTTGGCAAGCTGGCACTGACTAACCAGCACCCCTATTTCCTTTCCATGGGGGCCTCTTGATTTGGTGCCGTGGGCTTCCTCATAGCATGGCTTCTAAGAGTCAGTATTCAAAGAAGCCTAGGCAGAAGCTGCGAGTCTTCTTAGGGTTCACCTTGCATGTCACCATGTCATTTCTGCTTCACTCTACCAATTAAGCACATCATTAAAGCCAGCACAAGTTCAAGGGGAGGAGGAGAATTCAATCCCATGTCTCAACAGGAGGAGTTTCAAGGAATTTATCTACCATAGCACCTTTAATCTACCATAGCACATCAAAGAAACAGTGTAAATGTGTCTCTGAAAACCTGTAAATGTGTGGAGGGTCCCGGATTGTTTGAAAAGGTGTACCAGATGTCTCTCTTGGGAAGAAATACATCACATTAGTCAGAAGCACAGACCATTTGGGTATGATTCCTAGCCCATATACCAGCTATACAATAATGAACAGTTTGCTTGATTCTTCCACATCCTCACAGCCTCATCTACAAAATGGGGGAAAAAATGTATATTGTATCAGGTTTGCAGGGGGAAACCAAAATTCTGCTTTTTAAAAAAAAAATCAAAAAACTTAAATATAACATATGCAAATAATATACAAAATTAAAATTTCTATGAATTTGCACAAACTGAACACATTCATCAGGCCTGGGGAGCAACAGAGAGTGGTACGGACTTTGGCAAACAGGAGAGCATATCTCCTTTCTCAGGGAGACTCTTGGCTCTTGCCAGTGGTTGCCACGTGGAAATAAAGGTGGAATGTTCAGAGGGTCAGGCTTAGCCCAGGGTCCCTGTCCGGGACTTTGTGGGAGGTTTGGGAACAGTGGTAGTTCAGTTCAGTTACTCAGACGTGTCCGACTCTCTGTGACCCCACGAGTCGCAGCACGCCAGGCCTCCCTGTTCATCATCAACTCCCGGAGTTCACGCAGACTCGCGTCCATCAAGTCCATGATGCCATCCAGCCATCTCATCCTCAGTCGTCCCCTTCTCCTCCTGCCCCCAATCCCTCCCAGCATCAGAGTCTTATCCAATGAGTCAACTCTTCGCATGAGGTGGCCAAAGTACTGGAGTTTCAGCTTCAGCATCATTCCTTCCAAAGAAATCCCAGGGCTGATCTCCTTCAGAAGGGACTGCTTGGATCTCCTTGCAGTCCAAGAGACTCAGCAGTGGTAAGGGGATGGGAAAATCAAAGAGGGCTGAACAACAAGAGAGGCTGACATTAGGGTGTAGCCAAGCATGCCAGTAACAGGCATGGAATTAACCAGGCACAAGGTTCTGTAGGGCTTTCCTCGTGGCTCGGAAGGTAAAGAATCTGCCTACAATGCGAGAGACTGGGGCTCAGTCCCTGAGTCAGGAAGATTCCTTGGAGAAGGGAATGGCTACCTACTCAAGTGTATTCTTGCCTAGAGAATTCCATGGACAGAGGAGCCTGCTGGGCTACAGTCCACTGGGTTACAAAGAGTCAGATATGACCGAGCAACTGACATACGCAAGGTTTTTTAAGGAAACTTGTCTTGAAGTCTGAACACAAGAAGGTTTCTTGATGCCTCTTAGCCTAGAAAAGACTAGGAGACAATCGGCCAAGGCTGGCCCTTCACACACACCACGTATTTTCATCACTAAAGCCATTTCAGGAGCTCCACTCTCACAAACTGTCCTCAGGCTTTCTCCCCCACTCCCTTTGCCTCTGTCCACACAGGGGGCAATTTTCACGTTCTCTCTTTTCTCACTGTCTTGCTTGCTTTTTCCCCATGTTGCCCTTCTGTGTGGAGATCCTAAGGTTCTCCTTCTTGTGAAATGTCTTGTGACACACATCATCTTATTGGAAGATCAAATGCTTTTTGAAAAGAGACAGACACATGTTAGGGAAATGAAGACAATATACTACCCATGACTCTGGCTATGAAATCTGAGGCATCTGGTAGACCTTTTCAAACAATTTTGAGCCCTCCACACCTTGGCTATGGTGCATGGTTTAATCAGTGCAACCCACTCCAGTGTTCTTGCCTGGAGAATCCCAGGGATGGGGTCGCACAGAGTCGGACACGACTGAAGCGACTTAGCAGCAGCAGCAGCAGATGGTGTACTGAGATGCGATGGGAGGAGGGAAAGTCTGGGATCTAACAACTAATGGCATAACTGACAGATCTACAGAATGGCTGTCCCCGGGATGCAACTGGTGAGAGGCACATCAGGAAGAGGACTGACTTACTTGGAAATATTCAGATCAAACTACCACCTAAACATTATATCCATGCCTGCAGCTGACTAAATGAGATGGTGCACAGAAAGCACTTAAGCTCAATGCTGGGCAAAGAGCAGGTGACCTATAAACCCTTTCCCTCTCCCCACCCCTTTTCTCTTTTTCCTTTTCTATCAGGCTGTGTGTGATTACATGAAGCTTTATTTACTTGAGAATTCTGCTACAGTCAGCTCTTTTTCTCAAGCTCTATGCACTGATCTGAACGACAGGACCACACTAGTTTTCTATTGACTAGAAAGATGCCTTTGAATCATTTCATTCACTTGTTAAAGATAAGGCCTCTAGTTCTGAGATTGTGAGTGTGTCTGGATATATACATTCCGTTACCTATAAATCATCATTATTACCTTGGAGGTAGTACAATGATTCAGCTGGTTTGTTCATGTGTATAAACACACATTTTTATGCTCAGCACACATTCTACAAAGAAATCTAGGTACTTTAAATACAGCTGGAAGGAGACATGGCATAAATTAATGAAATCAAGTTGAAGGACAAAATTTTCCTTAAAATATCTTTTCCACCCTATATCCTTATTTACAGTACATCTTAATAATTTTTTTTTTTTTGGCTGCACCACATGGCTTATGGGATGTTAGTTCCCTGACCAGGGATTGAACCCTGGCTCTCAGCAGTGAAAGAGTGGAATCTTATACCAGGGAATTCCCTGGGGTATCTTAAACTAATGTAAAACAAATTGGTTAAGACAGCACTAGATTCTTCACACTGTGAATAAAAATCTTTACTCAATAATTTAGGATGAGCTATAACTTTTAAGAGAGTCAAGATTACTTTGGAAAAGGAAGTATAGGTGGTGACGGGAAGATGTTTTAGGCTCTACTAGTAATAGTAATTTATGAGACAAGGACGCCACTCAAACATAATACTAAAAGTCTAGATTTTGATTTAGATTTTAAAACATTTTCATTTTTATCAACATTTTAAAAGCATTAAAAAATTTAGCATATGTTTTTCTAGAAACGCACTTGTACACATACACTTTATATAAACTGGGCTATGAATTCTTTTTAAAATATGTTTTTTCCAAACAATAATGCACGTATTTCTACTTTAACTACATTACAATGCTGCAGTTAACTCATGGCCTATTGTTGGATATTATGCGTAACATTTCACTGTTTTAAACAATGCTAATAGAATCATTAGGCTTCCCCGGTAGCTCAGTGGTAAAGAATTCGCCTGCCAACACAGGCCTCAAGCCCTGGGTCGGGAAGATCCCCTGGAGAACGGCATGGCACCCTACTCCAGTACTCTTGCCTGGAAAATCCCACGGACAGAGGAGCCTGGGGGGCTACAGTCCATGGGGTCGCAGAAGAGTCAGACACTAAACAACAACACAACCATTCTTTATATCAGAGCTTTACATGCCTGTCCCTTTATGTCCTTAGGACAGTCTCCTAGGAGTGAAATTACTATGACAAAGAACATACACATTTTAAAGCTTGGAATATAGATTTCAAACTCTCCTCCCCCAAATCCTATCCATTTACATTCCAACCAGAGAGCTCTTCCCCGCACCTGGGCCAGCACCGGATTGTCCATTTCTTTACGGTCCTTACCATCTCAGTGGCATTTGTTTAATGACAGCTTTGATTCCTTGTGAAGTGTTTTTCATACATTTATTTCATACATTTATTCATACATCTGAATTTCTATTGTTGTGAACCGTCTGACCAGGATGTATGCAAGTGTGGGTTTTGCCACATACATTGTTAATGCAGAGCAGACCTCACAGGCCTCCAGAGGACTGAATGCACTATTGAAATATGTTGGTTTCTGGCTGTGAAATACACATAGAGCGACCAAAAAAAGGAATAAACAAACCTCTTACTTCTTGTCTGAAGTAAACAGAACACGCTCACCATGTGTGGATCAACACAATCAGTACGTCTTACTAAAGAAAAAGGGCTGGTTCTGGCTGCTGAGTCATTTAGATCATGTTCCACTTGGCAACATAACTTTCATTCCTTTTGCAAATAAAGAGATGTTCAGAACTACTCCAGTTCCAAGCAATGCGTTAACAACGACAGGAAACACACACCCACAAGAGATAGATGTACTTACAAGCAGGAATCCAGGCGTTTATACAAAGTCCAATAACTATTTTATTATTTAATAGAGGTAATCTTTCTTAAGTTAGGACCTCACTGTCAAATACTGGCTGGAGATAACTTTAAACAAAACATCTGAAATCCAAAAGCCCTCTCTCTAAGTATTTTATCAGTTTAAGCATTAAACAGTATCTTGTACTTATGGATGCAACCTGGTACTCCAAGTTTGTTATTTCCTATTCCAAGCCTCAGTCAGTCAGTCAGTTCAGTTGCTCAGTCATGTCCGACTCTTTGTGACCCCATGGACTGTAGCACACCCGGCCTCTCTGTCCATGACCACCTCCTGGAGTTTACTCAAACTCATGTTCATTGAGTCAGTGATGCCATCCAACCACCTCATCCCCTGTAATCCCCTTCTCCTCCCGCCTTCAATCTTTCCCAGCATCAGGGTCTTTTCCAGTGAGTCAGCTCGTCACATCAGGTGGCCAAAGGACTGGAGCTTCAGCTTCAGCATCAGTCCTTCCAATGAATATTCAGGACTGATTTCCTTTAGGATGGACTGGTTTGACCTCCTTGTTTTCCAAGAGACTCTCAATAGTCTTTTCCAACACCACAGTTCAAAAGCATCAATTCTTCAGTGTTCAGCTTTCTTTATAGTCCGACTCTCACATCCATACATGACTAGCAGAAAAACCATAGCTTTGACTTAAACAGACCTTGTTGGCAAAGTAATGTCTCTGCTTTTTAATATGCTATCTAGGTTGGTCATAACTTTTCTTCCAAGGAGCAAGCGTCTTTTTAATTTTCCAAGCCTAACCTGCCTGTTGTAGTCACTATTTCTGTGCAATGGCAGGGCTACCTTCCCAGGTACTCAGCTTGAACACTATGACATAATCTTTACTTCTCTTCCTCCTTTACCCTCCAAATCCAATCAACTGCCATATCCTGGGGACTGTTCTTGCTTAGTTTTTTAAAAAATATAAATGAACCATTTATTTTAAAATAGTTTTAGATTTACAACAAAGCTGCAAAGATAATAAACACAGTGTTCCCATAGTCTCCTGACCTAGATACCTGCAATGTTCGCACCTTATGGTACCCTGGGGCACCCATCACATAGGAAACGCCACGCTTTATTCAGACATCACTAATTTTCCCCGTGTCCTGTCTCTGTGTCGGGACCCCATTCCCAGTGCAGAGTACTCTTAACCATCACATCTCCCTAGTCTCCTGTGGTTTGTGACAGTTGCTCAGACTTGGTCTTGAGCACCTGGACAGCTTTGAGGAATACTGGTCAGGTATTTGGTTGATGTCCCTCCATTTAGGTTTGTCTGGCGTTTTTCTCATGTTTGACTGGGGTGATAAGCTTCTTGGAGGATGACCACAGAGGTGAAGTGCCATTTTCATCCCACAGCAAGGATACGTGCTATCAACGTGACTTACGTGTAAGGACAGGAACCTTGATCACTGGGCAGACAGGACTCACCAGGTCTCTCCAGAGTTACTCTTCCCTGACTCCCACTTTCCACACTCATTTTACAAATGAGGAAACAGGTTAGAAGTCAAATGACTATGTCAAGGTTAGAAAGTAAAACTGAAATTGGAACATAGTACTTCTCACCCCTAGTTCTATGTTTCTTCCACAATACCAAGGGTTGGGAAACTATGATGGTAACATGGGCCAGATTCTACTCTCTGACTGTTTTTATAAAGTCTACAAGCTAAGCATGGCTTTTATATTCCAAATGGTTAAAAAAAATCAAAATATTGGGGGGAAGGGATAGTTAGGGAGCTTGGGATGGACATGTGCACACTGCTATATTTAGAATGGATAACCGACAAGGACCTACTATATAGCACAGGAAACTGCCCAATGTTATGTGTCAGCCTGGAGGGGAGGGAAGTTTGGAGGAGAATGGATACATGTATATGTTTGGCTGAGTCCCTTTGCTGTCCACCTGAAACTATCACAACACTGTTAATTGGCTAGACTCCAATATAAAATAAAATGTTAAAAAAACAAAAGTCAAAAGATTTCCTAACATGTAAAACCTACATGAAATTCAAATTTCAGTGTCCATAAATCAAGTTTACTAGAATATAGCAATGCTCACTTGTTTATATATTTGCCTGTAGCCACTTTTATGATACCTCAGCTGAGCTGAATAGTTGTGACAGAGACCATATGACTCCCCAAATTTTAAATATTTATTATATGGCCCTTTTCAGAAACCATCTGCCAACCCTGCGCTATGCCATGATGCTAACACCCACCAAACAGCCTCATTTTTGTCAGGGGGTGGAGAAAAGAAGAATCCCTTCATCCCTAGGAAGATTTGCTAACTGTGCAATTTACAAAGTATAAAAAAGACCCTCAGAGGTATTTCTTTAGGAGCCCAGATTCAAGGGTTGCTGTGCTTTCCCATTTTTAGTGATGAACTCATATGTGTGGGGTGAAGGAGCTGGGTGGGAGTAAGGCAGAGATGCAGAGACAGGGACACAGAGCAGAAAGACAGGAAAACATGCATTATAATGGATGTTAGGATTTGGGGGCAGATCCCTCAATGAACAGATGGTACATAAAATTAGTGCAGTGAGTCAAAAATCTGTACCCTGGGAGAGTTTGTGACAGGCCAGGGATCTTTCAGTGCAAGCATTGAGATCCCCCTCCTACTTGTACAGCAAAGGCATCCTTAGAAGCATTCCCTGCATGCTTCCAAGTCGCAGTGCTCCAGCATATTCCAGAGAAAGCCCCTCCCAGCCTTCTCCCTTGCTTAGACCATGACCCCCATCATTCCTATCCACAAACGACAAGGCTGGCCACTCGCCCAGCTCTCTAACACTGTTCTCTATTTCCATCTGTAGGAAATGAGAGACATGTCTCATGATAACTGTATTCTGGGGTGTTATTTTAAGTTTGGTTTTATTGTGTATAAAATACAGAAAATTACTTTTTGTCCATCTTTATGGATAATCAGTTTTCTTCTTTCCAAGTTCCCATCAAATGCCTATGAAATTTCTGAGTTAGGAGCCCCCTCCTTTTGAAGAGGTTTTTTTTGTCTTTTTTTATGAAGCAGATAAGAAGTGGGCATTGATCAAGAATCAGGAAAATGGGATCATCTTTGGAGAGGAAGATGCAACTGTTGCAAAAAGACAATGGGCAAAGGGAAGGTCATTTGAGGATAACTTGATGAAAGTAAATAATAAGCAAAGCAGCCAACCTAGTAAAGTTCAAGGATAAGGGCACTGCTGAGGCTGCATAAACATGTTGACCTAAAGAACTCTACAACGTTCAATAGTTTATACTTTTCTAAATGTGTCAGCTTCCCTGATAGCTCAGTTAAGAATCTGTCTGCAATGCAGGAGACCCTGGTTCTTTTCCTGGGTGGGGAAGAACCCCTGCAAAAGGGATAGGCTACCCACTCCAGTGTTCTTGAGATTCCCTTGTGGCTCAGCTGGTAAATAACCTGCCTGCAATGTGGGAGACTTAGGTTTGATCCCTGGGCTGGGGAGATCTCCCGGAGAAGGGAAATGCTACCCATTCCAGTACTCTGGTCTGGAGAATTCCATGGACAGTTCATGGGGCCGCAAAAAGTCAGACAGGACTGAGTGATTTTCACTTTCAAATGCATCAGCATAGAAATCCTGTGAGGTTAAGAATTAACCTTTTTTCAAGTAAGGCCTGAAGAAGTGAAACAGTTCATTTAAGTTATCTCCCTGAGGTCAGGGCTCCATATATTGGATTTATCACTATATTCCCAGAACCTACCCTCATGCCTTGGAACCCAGAAGTATTCAATAAAGAGTTGTTAAGAAACATGTCATTTGGCCAGTTGACCAGACTCCAGTTTGTGTCTCCAGCTATTCATACTGCTCACAGATGAAGAAGACTCCTGCAATAAATGATCCTCTCCCTTCTATGCCACCTTCAAAGTACAATTTGTTGATTCATGACTTGCCAGTTTGGGTATCATCTAAGTACAGTTCGGTCACTAGTGAGTCAGTAGTAGGTACAGAGAATCAAGGGAGGGACTCAATGTCCCATTTCCTGAGCATTTCAAATTAATTCCAACTCAGTGGGTAGATTATACTAACCTCAAAAAGCAAATGTATACAACACAATATTTATAGAGGATCAGTATTTACAGGGAGAAGGCAGTGGCACCCCACTTCAGTACTCTTACCTGGAAAATCCCATGGACAGAGGAGCCTGGTGGGCTGCTGTCTGTGGGGTCACACAGACTCAGACACAACTAAAGTGACTTAGCAGTAGCAGCTGCTGCTAAGTCGCTTCAGTCGTATCCGACTGTGCGACCCCATAGACGGCAGCCTACCAGGCTCCTCCGTCCCTGGGATTCTCCAGGCAATGTAGCAGTATTTACAGAGGACTTCCCAGGTGGCGCTAGTGGAAAAGAACCCACCTGCCAATGCAGGAGACACAAGAGACACAGGTCTAACCCCTGGGTCAAGAAGATCCCCTGGAAGAGGACATGGCAACCCCCTCCAGTATTCTTGCCTGGAGAATCCCAAAGACAGAGGAGCCTGGAGGGCTACAGTCCATAAGGTCACCAAGAGTTGGACATGACTGAAACAATTTGGCATGCACTCACAGCATTTACAGAGGAAACTTTACCTTTTAATAATTAAATCACAAAGTTGTTCTCCAAGCTTACAGATGGGACTGGCTTTATTTAACGGTTTGGCAATAAGAAAATGAAGGGCAAGATGAGAATTCTGCAGAATTCTCTAGACTAAACTTCTCATAAGAGCCATATCTGTAAAACAGACGAGGATACACACAAAAAAAAAAGAAGAAAAATTCAGCTGCTTTTTATTTTCTCATAAAAAGCCAAATTATCAGTCACAGTACCTTCTGTACAGTCGATTCATTAACCTCTATTTACATAATGATGCAAATGTTTGAGGCCACAGTTTTCCTTGGAGGAGGCATGGTTTGAAAGCAAATACTATCACGATGCTACACAAGGCAGGAGAAAACCGAATGGGCAGTGTCACAGGTTTGCTGAGCCCCTTTTAAAAAATTCCCTTTTCAGTCTCTAGAATGAATAGAGACTTTCTGGCAATGCCATCTAACTTTGTATTTGAGAGACATGTGGGGGATAACAAGGCATGAAATTGCTTTGCAAAAGAACTCATTTTTCTGATTCAATAAGTGGTACGGGGAAGGGAAAGGTCCATTCAATCCTGATCTGAATTAGGGAGAGCAAAGAAAATCTTTAATGCTTTTCCAGTTAATCCTGCACTGAGATATTGGTTCTGAGAGATGATGAGAAAAGAAAATCTAGGAGCACTTGATCATGAGAGAGAGTGACTTTGTTATTTCCAAGAAACCAGTATATTGTCCGCAGATTTGCTAACAGACCACCCAGCCAGGATGGGATAACTGCATATGTAAAACTTAGTGTCTACCAAGAGCAAATCGGTTCCTCAGGCAAAGCACTAATAAGTTACTAGTTTGATGGTGGAAACAACAGGTTTGTTTTTTTTTAAACTAAGACAACAGAGAGCTCATAGTCCCTAGAGGGAAAAGGTACCTTCCTGCCAACATTGGACAAAAGTACAATTCTTCAGAAACAGTCCACCAAAGGCTTCCTCTCCCCTCCCCACCACGGCTGGCAATAGAATTTTACGTCTCAAATGAATGAACGTTTTAATAATGTTTTCTGATAAATGTGATTATGAAAGTAATTTCTCTTTGCTCTGTGAAATGAAGACACATTGAAATTGACTGCGTGTGGAGATTTTGTTTATTTAATAACCTGGATTTGCAATGAAATCTCAAAAGTACTGGACTAAAGGAACTCAAAGAACTATGGTATATCCCCTTGTTCCAAGGCGTGGCCCTTGGACCAGTAGCATCAGCATCATTCTAAAGCCTGTTAGAAATGCAGAATCTTGGGCCCCATTCTAGAACTAGTGAGCCAAAATCTGCTTTGTTACAAGATCACCAGGTATTCTGGATGCACAAAATTTGAATCCTTTCTCCTTCAGCTGTAACTCTTGAGTTTAAGAATCCTTCATCTAGCATACAGATACATTAGCGGTGGTATCTGAGGATTGGAATTGCTTTGGCCATTGGTAAGATGGATGTCTGGGTACCATGCTCACCCTTGCAGGAAGGTAGGGAGTCAGGCCATGTGGACTGACTGCCGAGGAAGAAAAAATCAATCAAAGTGCTATTATAAGATAGAGAATGAGTGATGGGCAAACACATCAAAAGATATTCCCAAAACGATGAGTAGTTAAAAATGAGCACCTGACCCAAGTCAGGTCAAGCAGGCTCATTTGTGAGTCTTTTGCCCCATCTATAGAGAAGGAGAAGCTCTGGGTTCCGAGGTTATAAAAGTGATAAAATAGAAACCTAGAGCCACCCCTAGGGTGACCTCTTAAGAGAAGGCCTGTCGGACAACAAAGCAAACCCCAGGAAAACAGGGCTAAGAGGCAGAGAAAGACCGAGTCCCCAGGACTTCAGCTGCGCCCGCAAGCATGCGGCCACGGATTCCAGGGGCACAGCACACTGTTTCCTGATGACACCTGAAGGCGCCCAGGAGCGATGCAGCTGCACGGCAGCGCTTCTTGGCTGTAGTTATGCCTGAGCCACATGTTCACTCTGGACTTCCACTACGTGCACCAATACATTTCCCCACCTAAAATTTATTTTCTGGTTTGAGGTAGATTTTCCATGACCTGAAACCAACTAAAAGACTGCTAACACTTATGAGGTGCTTTAAAAATACTCAGGCTCATATCCAGCCCAAAACTTTCTCCTCTACAACAGACAGACTGATATGGCCTAGGTGGGGGTGGGCGTTGGGGAAAGACAGTCAGATTATGATTCTTATGCATGTCTGGGAAGGTGTAAATGAATAAATCCTCTTTAGAAAGGCAATTGGAGAAGGCAATGGCACCCCACTCCAGTACTCTTGCCTGGAAAATCCCATGGATGGAGGAGCCTGGCAGGCTGCAGTCCATGGGGTCACTGAGGGTCAGACACGACAGAGCGACTTCACTTTCACTTTTCACTTTCATGCATTGGAGAAGGAAGTGGCAACCCACTCCAGTGTTCTTGCCTGGAGAATCCCAGGGACGAGGGAGCCTGGTGGTCTGCCGTCTCTGGGGTCGCATAGAGTCGGACATGACTGAAGTCACTTAGCAGCAGAAGAAAGGCAATTTGGTAATTTCCATTAATATCAAAAAGGATATACCCTATAAAATAAATAAGTCATGGGATATAATATACAGCATTATATATTATAATTAACAGTACTGAATTAATTAAGCTATTAATTATAGCATCAAACTACAATTAATAATACTGTATTTGTATATCTGAAAGTTGCTAAAAGAGTAAATCTTAAAAACTTTTCATTACAAGAAAAAAAATTCTATAACTATGTATGGTGACAGATATTAATCAGACTTACTCTGGTGATCATTTTGCAATATATATACAAATATCAGATCATTCTGTTATATACCTGAGACCAAAAAAAAGAAAAATATAGATGGCCAATAAATAGAACAAAACAAAAAGGATATACCATTGGGCCTCGTTATTCTACTTCAAGCAACTGATTCTATATATAAATCACCACATGTACCCATAAATATTCACATATATTCAACTAAGCATTACTGAGATGACAAAAGCTTATACAGCCAAACTGTGCAACAATAAAAGGCTAAAGTAAATGGTTTAGATGGTCCATTTGAAATATGGAACAAACATTCCACAGCTATTAAAAAGAATACGTACAGATGTAGAAAACAAATTTATGGTTACCAGGTGGTAACCATAAGCTGTGGGGAGGGATAAACTGGGAGACTGTACATGTGTGTGCTGAGACGCTCAGTCATGTCTGACTCTTTGTAGCCCACCAGGCTCCTCTGTTCATGGGATTTTCCAGACAAGAATACTGGAGTGGGTTGCCATTGCCTCCTCCAGGCGATCTTCCCAACCCAGGGATTGAACCTGAGTCTGCTGTAGCTCCAGCATTGGCAAGAGGAGTCTTTATCACTGAGCCACCTGGGAAGCCCCCAAATTGGGAGACTGGGCTGACATATACACACTACTATATATAAAACAGATAACTAATAAGGACCTGCTATATAGCACAGGGAACTCTACTTGATACTCTGTGATGGCCTAGATGAGGAAAGAGTCCAAATATAAGTGGATATATGCATAAGTACAACTGATTCACTTTGCTGTACACTTGAAACTAATACAACATTGTAAACCAACTTTACTTCAATAAAAATTTTAAAAATATATATATATATATGGCAGCTCCACATGTGCTGTCCGGGAACAATTCTCAAGGTAAGTGTAAAAAGATATGAAATACCTATTATTCCAGAGTATGCCCCCATTTTATAAATAGAAAGGATAAATACATGTATGCATATTATGTGTGTATATACATGTAAGTATAATATGTACAATATGTATATGTATTTATGAATAGAATATCTTTGTAGAAGTAGATAAACTTAATAGTTTTTTCTGGGGAGATTACAGGATCAGAAAGAGATCATCCTTTACATTTTGTAACTACTATATGCGTCAGTTACATATGCATTGTCCTGGCATATCTGGACCACTTCCCTCCTGCTTCCTTTAGAAACACTGGGCTGGAGAAGATGGAGATGCATGGCCCAGGGAAGGGGTCTGGACACTGAGCGATCAGCAGCCCTCTCCTCTCTTATTAGACCAGGAGCTGAGTATACCACGGCCACTCAAAGATTCTTGACAAATCGCTCAGAGAACTGAATGTCATCAGGGAGGGTGGGCCTGCACGAACAGGAACGAGAGTTATTTTCCCCAGGAGCAGACATACACAGAGACTGCCCGGGGACATCTGTCTTGCTGAAGGAATGCTGCCAGGCAGGGAAGGTTCCCAGCTGCACCCCCATCAAAGCAACCCTCTCTGTAATTTCTTTCTCTCAGGTGGCCTGAATCCTCACTGGCATCTGGCCCGGCCTGTTGGCCAATCAGAATGACTGAGCCCTCCTTCAGGCCACCCTTTTGATTTCTAAAGAAATCAACCCTGTGCTGGTTGACAGTGAGACACAAACACAGGGACACAGGGTGACCTGAGACACTCATGGCCAAGTCTACCCACACAGGGACAGTGCCAGTGGGGGGAGCTCGGGGCTGGCACTGGAGTCGCTATCACTTTACTGCTTTGAAACGTGCAACTCAAGTGTGATGAAGCTGTTTCCATTAAGCTGTAGTGAAAGTGAAGTTGCTCAGTCGTGTCCAACTCTTTGCGACCCCATGGACTGTAGCCTACCACGATCCTCTGTCCATGGGATTTTCCAGGCAAGAGTACTGGAGTGGGGTGCCACTGCCCTCTCCAGGGGATCTTCCCGACCCAGGGATTGAACCCGGGTCTCCCGCATTGTAGACAGATGCTTAACCATCTGAGCCACCAGGGAAGTCTATTAAGCTGTAACTCACCTACAAATTGACCTCGCTGCACTGATTCAGTTGAATGATGTTTTAGAAACAGTTCTGATCCCAGTCTTTGGAAACAGAAACTCATTCTCCCTTTTTTTCCCCAGCAAAACCCACCGCCCTCACTGCCCCAAATTCCATCTTACTGGCGAGCCTTCTGAAATGGATGTTTGGTTATGTGTGCATATGCAGGGGGGAAAGGGTGAGCTGGGAAAGTGGCACACGCATGCTATCAGAGAGCACAGAACTGGTTTTAATACTTTCCCAAATGAACACACAAACTGCACTTTATACCTTTCCAGGCCTCGGATTTCTCATCTGCCTACGCTTCCTGGAAAATCAGATGGATGGTCTCGGAGCCTCTTGCTCTGCACTGTCAGCGCTTGGACCAAAAGCACCCAAAGAGGAGGGCTGGCATCAGAAAAAGAGCTAGAGTCCACAGGGAGCTCGGGGCCGTGCGATGACCTGGAGGGGTGGGATGGGGGTGTGGGAGGGAGGTTCAAGAGGGAGGGGATAAACATATACACATGGCTGATTGACTGTGTTGTACAGCAGAAATGAACACAACATTGTAAGGCAACTATACTCCAATTAAATAAATAAACAGAGCTAGAGGTTTAGTTGTTTTGATGATTACAGTTGGAGCTGACCGTGCCGTGATCTTTCACAATGCCCATCTGGGGAAAGCTTAGTAAATACTTATTGAACTGAGCAACCTTTGTCTCCACTCCAGCTGCTATAGAACTGTGTGCATGTTCAGTTTGAATATTAAACAAAAAAATAGAGTGCCAGTATGAAATCCTGTTGAACACACAATTAAAATGTATTCAAAATGGACTCGAGCCTATTATTAATTGCTGTTGTTTGGTGAGCTCTGGGGGAAATGTGGCTCTTTTCATTTGGGGGGATTTAAAAAGCCACACAGGCAGTTCCGGTTGAAACACACTTGCGAGGGGCCCCTTGGCTCTAGGCAGACTGTGACGCAAGTCCACGGGGTCTACATATTGTGCTCAGTGTCTGGGGAAAGTCTTCACCTGAGCCCACCTCCATCCCTCACCACCTCACAGGACAAGATGCAAACTCGCAGCACATGCCAGAGGCCCCATCTGACCCGAGATCTCTTCATGCAGAGCAGCCTCCTGCCATGGACAGAGTCTGACCCCATTCACATTGCATGAGGTCAGGTAACATGTAGTTGGGTTAGACTGGATTATGGACAACAATCCGAACCAGAAAATGTCTAGAATGATCTGTGATCCAGTGTGAGTGAACTTATACCTCCAGCAACAATGCCAAGCCTTGGGATATGACACAGACTCACAAAAGCTGAATGAATGAAGCGAAAAACCAGACTACATCCTAAATTTTTAAGGAAGCAGTTAAACCAAATCCACAGCAAGGTCTAATCTGAATCATATGAAATAAGTTCTAACGGTTCATGTGAGGTGAATGAGATGAGAAACTGGCTAGTGATTCTTTATACCTGTAAACTACTTCCTCAGCACTTTCATATCTGTGATCTCACTTCTTTCTAACAAAAACCTTATAATTGTGGTTAAACAAGTATTATTATGCTTATTTTACAGATGGGGAAACTGGCTCAGAGAAATTGTGATTGGTTTAATAACTTTATATTAAACAGAGCTAGGATACAAATTCTGATGTCTTTGACCTCACCTTACCATAGGAAGCAATAGTTACTATCGTTTACCTTTTAAAATTAAGCTACATATAAACATGGCCTCACACAAGCACACAGTACTCAGAACATCTTCCTTTCTTCATCAGTGTCTGCCCTAGTGTTTCCACAGTGGAAATCAACTGAACTGGGAGGCAGACAAACCTGGATTCAGGTCCCCACTTGGATCTATGTGACTTTGAACAAGTATCCATCTCTCTAAGCCTCTGTTTACATATCTGGAAAATGAGAATAACAAGATCTATCCCAAAGGGTTATTGTGAGGATTAAATGAGAATACAGGTAAAGTGCTTAATACAAAGATTAACACACTGTCATCATCCAGTGAGTGACAGCTCTCATGATTACTATGGTAAAATGAAGGGTAAAAATGTAATCTGAGACTATGGATTTGAATTGAGGGTTATACAGCCTAGCTTGTAGTGATTCGTAGCTGTTAGTTTCAGACTGGATTACCAATTGAAAGAGTTTAAAATATACTGCGTACAAGATATATAAAACGAGAATCTAGGAATGCATTGAGATTTTCACATTTTTAAGCAGAGAATGTCTACATGCACTTAAACATAGGCATACACATTCAACATTCAGAAAACTAAGATCATGGCATCCAATCTCCTCACTTCATGGCAAATAGAAGGCAGAAAAGTGGAAACAGAGACAGATTTTATTTTCTTGGGTTCCAAAATCACTGTGGATGGTGACTGCAGCTATGAAATTAAAAGACACTTGCTCCTTGGAAGGAAAGCTATGACAAACCTAGAGAGCATATTCAAAGGCAGAGACGTCACTTTGTCAGCAGAGGTTCATCTAGTCAAAGCTATGGCTTTTCCAACAGTCATGTATGGATGTGAGAATTGGACCATAAAGAAGTCTGAGTGCTGAAGAATTGATGTTTTCAAATTGTGGTGCTGGAGAAGACTCTTGAGAGTCACTTGGACTGCAAGGATATCAAAACAGTCAATCCTAAAGGAAATCAACTCTGAATACTCATTGGAAAGACTGATGCTAAAGCTGAAGTTCCAATACTTTGGCCACCTGGTGCGAAGAGCTGACTTATTGGAAAAGACTCTGATGTTAGGAAAGACTGAAGGCAAAAGGAGAAGAGGGTGGCAGAGGATGAGATGGTTAGATAGCATCACCGACTCAATGGACATGAGTTTGAGCAAAGTCTGGGAGATAGTGAAGGACAGGGAAGCCTGGCATTCTGCGGGGTCACAAAGAGTCGGATGTGACTGAGCGACAGGAAAACAACCACCACATACACACTGATGCAGGTTGGGGAAACATATACTTTCCCACATTATAGCAGACTTCTTGATGAACTGTAAAGTTGACTTAGCAAAATTAACAGCTCAGTGGACTTCCTTTCAGCACAAACTACACTGAAGTGAGAGAATAAGATCCATTCTGATATGACTCTGCACCCATTACAGGTAGTTCATCCCCTGAAAGAACAACCCACTATAAAGATCTGGTCACTTTCCTTTAAAGTCTGGAAATCAGTTCTGATCACCAACTTCACTATGAGATTATATCTCTAAAGGCTCTTCAACATGTTTCAAGGCTGAAAGTCCAAAAGATTCCAGGGATACTGAGGCTAACAATAATTAACCATCTTTTTCTTTTTTAAAAAACTGAAAGCTGCTAATACAATATACCAGAGAGCCAACAGATTCTTTAGTGATAATTCACAATGAGCACACATTCTGGAACTGGATGGTCTGAGTTTTTCGTTTGCTTGGCCACACAGCATGTGAGATCTTAGTTTCCCAATCAGGGTTCAAATCTGGACCCTCTGCATTGGAAGCTCAGCATCTTAACCACTGGACTGCCAGGGAAGTCCTGTCTGAGTTTAAATTCAGACTGTACCACTTCTTAGCTGGGTGATTCCCAGTAAAATATTTCATCTTCCTGTCCTTCAGTTTCCTATCTACAAAAGGGAAATACTAAAAGCATGTACTTCATAAAGTTTCCTATGAGTATTAAATGAGATAACTGATATAAAATTCCTAGAAAGGCACTTAGCACAAAGTAATAAATCAGTAAATGGTATCTATTGTTCCGGTTACCATTCGAGTCCTATATCCATCCTTCCTCAGTGAACTACCTTAGAATTTCCACCCAGACAATGATGTGAAAACTGATTTACCTTGCATTCTCTGCTCAAAAGGCCAGGTACTATGACTGGCACAAAATAGTTACTCTGAAAATATTTGATAAGAGGATGAAATAATGTCAGCAATATTTTAAAGTACTTTGGAAGTATATCATGCTTTTCATGATATACTTCCAAAGCATGATATTCACTGTGATCCTCAAGGGTAAGGGAGAAAGAAAAGCTATTCAAAGCTTAGATTGTCTTTCTCCCATTGGAATAAAAGGGAAATGAATAAGAGCAGCTATTGCAAGAGACAGTGGAATTAAATTATGTCAATTTCCCAGCATGATAATAATAGAAAGCTCCATCATGGAGGCTAGGCTGGTCATCTATTCATCCACTCTGTTCTTTTAAACAACACATCATCCTCTCACAAACCCCTCTGTTACTGATCAATGTACATGAGTCACTGAGAATTCACATTATACAAAATCACAAAAAAGCAATAGGAATTCAACAATATTTTTTCTAGCTCTCACAAATATTTGGCCCCCAAACCACGGGTATCAGAGAGCTGAATTTCCAACACACTTTACAACTGTCATCTCACAGCAAAATCCTATGGAGGAGGCTCGGGTCAGTGGTTCCTGTGGGGATCCTATGCCAGGAAAGATTCATAATCAGAAGGGTGGGAGCTGCCCAAGACTTGCGGTGAAAGCGCTGGTCAAAGCCCACAGAAATTCCAGGCTTCAAACCCAGGCATTCCACACAAAAAGACACAATTATCTCCTGGGAGGCGAGCTGCACTGTTACAGAAGCATATATATATATATATATATATATATATATGGGAAAAAATCAACTGCTCCAATATAAAATTAAGTGGCAAAATGTCCATGATATATTAAGTTCTCCCCCCTAAAAGAGAACATTGTAGACCAACATGTATAGAGACTCTATATAAACAAACCCAAGTGAAACCTTCTCCACTGCCCTTCTTTCTCTGTAATTTATACATAGAAAAAAAGACTGTGCCTGCTTTCATCCGATTCCTCTTGAAAGGGAATCAACATTCCACATATGCCTTGATCAGCTCAGAGTCCAAGGGGCCTGTGCTTCACTCACTCCATGCAGTACTTTTCAAGATGGTTGTTACGTGAACACGCTGACGGCTTCGATTTTTAGCAGCTTCCCTCCTCCTCTGGATCATCCCAAGATTAGATTTGACTGGCGCTGTCCACAGCCCCACCTGGCCACATCCAAGTTAAGTGAGGCTCTGAGTCAATGACAAGCAGGACTGAGGGTACAGTAAGACAGTGGCTGTCAATTCTGGCTGCATATTAGAACCATCTGGAGAGCTTTAAAAATTCTTAATGCCTCATTCTAATGCCAGAGATTCTGTCTGGTTCGGTCGATTGGAGCATTCTTTTCAAAATCAGTATTTTTTTTAAGCTCCCATGATTCTAATGTACAACCAGGTTTCACAGTCGCTGCAATAGGAAATACCTCTTAATAGGTAAATATGCTCTGGAATTCGTCTGTAGTTCCCTATCTGTAAATAGAGCTCAAGGCACCCGACAGGACTTCTACAAAACAATTCACAGACTGCACTAAGCATTTAATAAACTACATTCAATTCTCCCCAAAACTGGGAAGTGGATTTTATTATCACTTCCCTTGACCAGATGCAAAAACCAGTCCTCAGGAATGGCAAGCAACCTGTCCCAGGCACTCACAGGAAGAAAGAGGAGGGAAACTGCAGATTTCAAAGACATGTCCTTCATGCTGGTACCCTTTCCTCAGTGGAGCCCCATGCCTTGGGCTTACTGAAATGTTTCACTTGCTCCTGGCGCCCTGAGAGTTGGGCTCCCTTTGGTTCTCTGAGGAAACTGGGGTTCAGTCCTGAACCCCTGCCTAATTCTTACCAGCCCTTCTTATTTACTGCTTCTGATACCATTTTCTTCCCCTTGAAGGAACTCTGTCCAGTACAGCTTTGGTCACTCTCTAGGGCACAGCTCCCTCTGGTCCCTGACCTCCCTCCCCACCTCCCCCCAGTTCACCCCACCACTCTCTCCCAGACTCCACCCAGTCAGCCCTGGGTGACTTCAGGTGTCTGCATGCTATGCCAATCGCAGGATCACTTAAATCTCTCTGGGATTTCCCCCCCACATGAAGTGTCATGAAGCTGTTCATCAGGCAGGTTTATATTCCTTTAAATTTATATATAGGACTGATTGTTGCCTTTTCATTAAAAATGTTTTTATTAGTTTGGGGCCATTATCCCAGCACTCCTATAGAATTCTGAAATTAAATTGCCATGTATCATCATGAAGTCTCCTCCTGAGATCTTGTTATGATGTTAAGTTTCATGACCATGGGCTCTATGTTTTTTCCCAGATTCATAATAAAAAAAAGTTCTTCACTATTACCCTTCCTTTTGTGTGGCCTGAAACCAACAGAAATAACATTGACTAGGAAACAAATCACTCACTGGACTCTCTCCAGTTAACTGTATTAGTTGTTCAGTTGCCAAGACTCTCCATGACCCCATGGATGGCAGCATCCCAGGCCTCTCTCTCTCCCACCATCTCCCGGAGTTTGCCCAGGTTCATTTCCATTGAATGTGTGATGCCATCCAACCATCTCATCCTCTGTTGCCTCCTTCTCCTACTGCCTTGGATCTTCTGCAGCAACAGGGTCTTTCCCAATGTGTCGGCCACTCATATCAGGTGGCCAAAATACTGGAGCTTCAGTTTCAGCGTCAGTTCTTCCAACGAGTACTCAGGGTTGATTTCCTTTAAGACCGACTGGTTTGATCTCCTTGCTGTCCAAGGGATTCTCAAGAGTCTTGTCCAGCACCACAGTTCGATTTTTTGCTCTCTGCCTCTTTTATGGTCGAGCTCTCACAATTGTACGTGACTACTGGAAAAACCATAGCCTTGATTATATGGACCGTTCGTCGGCAAAATAATGTCTTTGCTTTTTAACACACTGTCTAGGTTTGTCATAGCTTTCCTGCCAAGAAGCGATTGCCTTCTAATTTCACGGCTGCAGTCACCATTCTCAGTGATTTTAGAGTCCAAGAAGAGGAAATCTGTCACTACTTCGACCTATTCCCCTTACATTTGCCATAAAGTGATGGGACCAGATGCCATGATCTTCATTTTTTTAATACTGAGTTTTAACCTGGCTTTTTCACTCTCCTCCTTCACCCTTATGAAGAGGTTCTTTAGTTCCCCTTTGCTTTCTGCCATTAGAATGGTATCATCTGTATGTTTGAGGTTGTTGATATTTCTCCCTGCAATCTTGAGTCCACCTTGTAATTCATCCAGCCCAGCATTTCTCATGATGTGCTCTGCATATAAGTTAAATAAGCAGAGTGACAATAAACAGCTTTGTTGGACTTCTTTCTCAATCTGAACTAGTCGGTTGTTCCATACAAAGTTCCAACTGTTGCTTCTTGACCAGCATACAGGTTTCTCAGGAGACAGGTAAGATTGTCTGGTATTCCCATCTCTTTAAGAGATGGAACAGTTTGTTATGATCCACATAGTCAAAGGCTTTTGTGTAGTCAATGGAACAGAAGTATATGTTTTTCTGGAATGCCCTTGCTTTCTCTGTGATCCAGTGAATGTAGGCACTTTGATCTCTAGTTCCTCTGCCTTTTCTAAACCCAGTGTGGACATCTGGAAGTTCTTGGTTCATGTAATGCTGAAGTCTACCTAGCGTGCAGGATTTTGAGCATAACCTTACTAGCATGGGAGATGAGTACAACCGTCTGGTGGTTTGAACCGCCAGACAGTTCATTAGTACTGTCCTTCTTGGGAACTGGGATGAGGGTTGACCTTTTCCAGTCTTGTGGCCACTGCTGGGTTTTCCAAATTTGCTGACATACTGAGTGCACCACTTTGGTAGCATCATCTTTTAGGATTTTAAATAGTTCTTCTGGAATTCCATTGCCTCCACTAGCTTTATTGACAGCAGTACTTCCTAAGGACCACTTGACTTCACATTCCAGGATGTCTGGCTCTGGAATGACCACACCATCAAGGTTATCTGGTTCATTTAAGATCTTTTTTTGTATGGTTCTTCTGTGTATTCTTTTCATCTCTTCTTGATCTCTAGTGCTTCTATTAGATCTTTAATATTTCTATCCTTTATTGTGCTCACCTTTGAATGAAATGCTCCTGTGATATTTCCAGTGATCTTGAAGAGATCTCTAGTCTTACCCTTTCTGTTATTTTCCTCTATTTCTTTGCATTGTTCATTGAAGAAGGCCTTCTTGCTTCTCCTTGCTATTTTCTGTAACCCTGCTTTTTGATGGGTGTACCTTTCCTTTCTTCCTGGCTTTTTGCTTCTCTTCTTTCGTTAGCTATTTAAAAGCCTCTTCAGACAACCACTTTGCCTTCTTGCTTTTCTTTTCCTTTGGGATGGTTTTGCTTGTTGCCTCCTGTACAGTATTACAGACCTCTGTCCATAGTTCTTCTGGCACTCTGTTTACTGGATTTAATCCCTCGAATCTATTCATCACCTCCACTGTATATTCATAGGGGGTTTGGTTTAAACCACACCTGCCCAGCCCAGTGGTTTTTCCTGCTTTAGTTTAAGTCTCAATTTTGCTATGAGAAGCTGATGATCTGAGCTACAGTCAGCTCCACGTCCTGTTTTTGCTGACTGTATAGAGCTTCTCCATCTTCAGCTACAAAGAATGTAATCAACCTGATTTCAGCCATGTATAAAATCATCTCTTATGTTGTTGAAAAGGGGTATTTTTATGCCTTCTCTTGGCAGAATTCTCTTAGCCTTTGTACTGCTTTATTTTGTACTCCAAGGCCAAACTTGCCTGTTACTCCAAATCTCCTGACTTCCTATTTTTGCATTCTAATCCCCTATGATGAATAGGACATCTTTTTTAAATGTTAGTTCTAAGAGGTCTTCTAGTTCTTCATAGTACTGATCAGCTTCTTAGGCATTAGTGATTGGGCATAGACTTGAATTACTGTGATGTGGAATGGTTTGCCTTGGAAACAAACCAAGATCATTCTGTCATTTTTTGAGGCTGCACCCAAGTACTGCATTTCAGACTCTTCTGTTGATTATGAGGGCTACTCCATTTCTTTTACAGGATTCTTGCCCACAGTAGTAGATATAATGGTCAACTGAGTTACATTCACCCATTCCTGTCCATTTTAGTTCACTGATCCCTAAGATGTCAAAGTCTAATCTTGCCATCTCTTGCTTGACTACGTCCAATTTGCCTTGATTCATGGAGCTTACATTCCAGGTTCCTGTGCAATACTGTTTTACTTTCATCACCAGAAATATTCACAACTGAGCATCATTTCCGCTTTGGTGCAGCCGCTTCATTCTTTCTGGAGCTGTTAGCAGTTGTCCTCCACTCTTTCCTGGTAGCATATTGGACACTTTCTGACCTGCAGAACTCATCTGCTGGTGTCCTATCTTTTTGCCTTTTTATACTGTTCATGAGGTTCTCACAGTAAGTGTCCTGGGGTGGTTTGCCAATCCCTACTCCAGTGGATCATATATTGTCAGAACTCTCCACTATGACCCGTCCGTCTCAGATGGTCCTGCACAGCATGGCTCATAGCTGCATTGAGTTATGCTAGCTAACTGTACAATCTTATTTTTCAAAATCCGATATGGGATTTTGTGAGTACCTTGTTGAAATTAAAATTTACTATGTACTTTTCCCTGAGCTGCTAAGTCGCTTTAGTCGACTCTGTGCAACCCCACAGACGGCAGCCCACCAGGCTCCCCCGTCCCTGGGATTCTCCAGGCAAGAACACTGGAGTGGGTTGCCATGTCCTTCTCCAATGCATGAAAGTGAAAAGTGAAAGTGAAGTTGCTCAGTCGTGTCTGACTCCTCGTGACTCCATGGACTGCAGCCCACCAGGCTCCTCTGTCCATGGGATTTTCCAGGCAAGAGTAGTGGAGTGGGGTGCCATTGCCTTCTCCATTTCTCTGAGCTAAGTCACCATAAAGAATATTCTTAGTAAATCTGTATGGCTCTTAAGTGATCTCTTTACTATTTCCTCATTACCATCATCTATTTGAGAATCTATTCTAAACTTGTTAAGCATAAAGAGAAAGGTCAAAGACTATTTGTGAAACGCAGTACAGTATTTTTCCATTTTGGGGGGCAATTCTCCTATTTTCACAACTTTTCAAAATTTGCTGACAGTTGCCCTGAGGTCAATGCCCTTACACATGGAATGTAATCAGACAAGGCTTCCTTACCATCTCTCCACCTATCCTTTCAGGCTCTTCTAACTCATTTATCTTTTATTTTGGGCTTCCCTGGTGGCTCAGATGGTAAAGGGTCTGCCTGCAATGGTAGAGACCCAGGTTCAATCCCTGGGTGGGGAAGAACCCCTGGAGAAGGGAATGACAACCCACTCCAGTATCTTTGCCTGGAGAATTCCATGGTCAGAGGAGCCTGGTGGGCTACAGTTCATGGGATCACAAAGAACTGAAAATGTTACTGGGGTAATTGAAGATTCACTTTCAGTCATAAGAAATACAGAGAGATAGATCCTTGTGTACTTTGCCCAGTTTCCCCCAATGGTTTTTCCAAAACTGTCATATTCAATATAATACCATAACCAGGATATTAATATTGATAACATCCTCATATGTTCTTCAGACTTCCTTAGTTTTACTTGTCCTCGTGTGTGTGTGTGTGTGTGTGTGTGTATGTGTGTGTGTGTATGTGTGTGTATGTATATGTGTGTGTGTGTGTGAGCTTCTCCACAACATCACTACATGTGCAAAATTATGTATCCAGTCAAGATATAGAACAAACGGTTCTAACACCACAAGAGCCCTTCATGTTGCCTACCCACTAATCTTTTAAACATGCTTGTTCTGTTCTTTCTGGATCGACTGCCATAAAGGAAAAAGCATATGCAAAATATGAGTTGAGAAGTGCTTTCACTGGGCTATTGGTTAACATCACTGCTTCCTCCCCGTTCAGAGCGCGGTTTCTTAAAACCGCATAAACTTGCTTTTTGAATACTACTACTATACTCTCCAGAATTTTTTTAAAATGCTCTTAAGTCCTTAGGTGTTCTTTATTTGATGCTCATATTTATAATTTCTTTGGAGTTCTTTATCTGATGTTCGTTTCTATAATTTCTTTAGAATGAAGCATGATAAATGGGTGGAGAGGTTTTTTTTTCCCCTACTTTGTAGCAGAAAGGAAGACGGTTTCCAATTATAAGTATTTATGAGACATCTTTCATTTGAGTATGAAACTGTAACCAGAAGTTGTAGATCTCTTACCATGTTAAAGTATCATTTTCCCTTCCCATATTAAAGTATGGCATTTGACACATTCTTTGAGGAATAGGATCACATCCTATACTTCTTTTGTGTTTACAGTGGCTGCTGTCCTTGACTCTCCAGGACCCATATATCCCAGATGATTAATCTAAGTTAAGGATCAGCGGCTTTTCTGTAAAGGGCAGACAGTAAATAGTTTAGCCTTTGCCAAAAGATCACTGTTGTTGCTGCTGCTGCTGCTGCTGCTGCTGCTAAGTCGTGTCAGTCATGTCTGACTCTGTGCGACCCCATAGAGAGCATCCCACCAGGCTCCCCCATCCCTGGGATTCTCCAGGCAAGAACACTGGGGTGGGGTGCCACTGCCTTCTCCAAAGATCACTGTTGCAACTGTTCAATTCTGCTGCTGTATCATGAAAGCAGCAACAGGCATTATGTAAATGACTGAGCCTGGCTTATGCCAATTACACTTCAGTGATATTTGCCAAACCCTGACCTGAACTAATTATGGTAAGCCTATTTCCTCAGTCAACAACTGGCTCACAAACGGACACAGGACCCAATCCTGATACACGGAATGTGACAAAAGTTTGCTGAGGGGCTCCTAGGAAAGATTATTTCACGTTTTAGACGGTTAAGGAAGAGACAATCCTCCTTTTCCCTTTGGCTATTAGCAGATCTGGATGTGATGCCTGGAATCACTCTAGCCATCTTGCTCCTGACCTAAAAAAATTATTTACGATGAGTAGAAAATCAAAGTATTCAATAATTTTTCAGTTTTCTCAAAATAAATGTGCTTCAAGATTATCCACTCCTTACAGTTCTCCTCCCCTTACTTGAAGCCTTCTTCTCCTTGACTGGCCCTTGGAAGGCAAACTGCCTGTAAATGTCTGTATACTCATCAGTCTTACTGGGCATGGTTCCAACTGGCCACCCCACATGAACACAATAAAAGTTAAACATCAATTAAAATTCATGCAATCCATTTAGCTCACTGAAAAATCACTAAATAACCATACACATTTGGGGCCCAAATTAATCCTAAATTGTTTTCCATCACTCTTTAGTTATCAAACATACTGGGGCTCATTTTAGACTTTATTAATTGCTCATTCAGCTTTCACAGAGTAGGCCATCAAAAATGAGCCCAGGATAAAAAATAAAGACGTGGAATGAGATGCCACACTGGGTCAAGTTCAGCTGGCCAGGTAGTCTGTTAGTGATGGTGGCACTAGGGAAATCCCGTGGGAGGGCAAGCCGTATCCAGGGCTGAGGGGACACAAAAAGGGTTCTCTTCCGAGACATCCGCTGGTTTATTCATCAGCTTTCAACATAGACCTGGGTGTCTAACAGGCATTTCACATTTTAACATATCCAAAGCAGAATGCATCATTTCTCCTCTAAGTCTAGTTCTTATCCTATCTCACTCAACTACATAAACCCGAAGCCAGCATCACCCTTGATGTCTTTTTCTGTATCCCCACAACCATGCCATCAGCAGTTCTCACTGACTCTGCAGCCAAAACCTGTCCATTCCTCCCCATCCCACACCACCGCCTTAACCTGGATCTCTGTCATGTCCTTTTTGAGATGACTGCCACCACCTCCTAAATAGCCTCTCTGTTGTCCCTTCTGCCTCCCAACAACCCATTCTTTTAAAAATTAAATACAACCCCATCGCTTCCCTGCTTAAAACCCTTCAATAGCTTCCATCTGCATTTTTTCCTATTTAAATTTTCAGCTGTCTTTTGAAATGTTTTGGCTATGCCCCATGGCATGTGAGATCTTAGTTTCCTAACCAAGGATCAAACCTGATCTCCTCTCATTCTTGTTCTGCGGTGGAATCTCAGAGTCTTAACCACTGAACCACTAGGGAAGTCCCCTAGCTGCATTTTAGAATTAAAATCTTTATGAATTTCCTATTGCAGCTATAAAAATTAGCATAACTTGGTGGCTTGGCTCAACACAAACATACTCTCTCACAGTTCTGGAAATCAGAAGTGTGAAATCAAGGTGTCAGTAGGGCTGGGATCCTCCTGGAGGCTTCAGAGGAGACTCTGTCCCCACGCCTTTTTTAGCTTCTAGAGCTTCCTACACTCCTCACCTTGTGGCTCCTTCCTCACCTTCTCTGATTCTCCTGCCCTCCTCGAACAAGGACCTCTGTGATGACACTGGGCCCACCCAAGTCACTCAGTATGGTTGCCCCATCACAAGATATTTAACTTCATCACATCTGAGTTTCTTTTACCATGTAAGTGACATATTTACAGGTTTGGAGACTAGGACATGGATACTTTAGAAGGGCCCTTGTTCAGCCTATCATAAAATCAAAAACAACACATGGATAGACCTAGAGAGGATTATACAGAGTGAAGCAAGTCAGAAAGAGAAAACCAAATACTGTATATTAACGCATATACATGGAATCTAGAAAAATGGTATAGACGATCTTAACTGCAAAGCAGAAACACAGGAACAGATGTAGAGAACAAATTATGCAAACCCAGGGGGAAAGGGGAAAAGGGGGGAATTGGGAGATTGGGACTGACACATATACACCACGGACACTATATATAAAATAGCTAGCTAATGAAGATACTGTACAAGACAGGGAATGCTGATGGTCACCTGAGGGGAAGGAAGTCTGAAAGGTAAATGTATATGTATGGCTGACTGATTTCTCTGTATAGCTGAAACACAATGTTGTAAAGCAACTGTACTCCAATAAAAATTATTTTTAAAAACACAACATAAAAAACAGAGCAGCTCCTGACCACGGCTTACCAGCCTGATGTCACCCATGCAAGCCAAACCTGATCTCCTCTCACTCATCTCTCACTTACCTTCTCCTCCTATTCAAGCTCCTGTCGCTGTCAATGTGCCAAGCTGGCTCTCCCCCTGCAGTCTTTACCCAGCTGTCCCCTCCATCTGGGGCAGTCCTTCCCCAGAAGTCCACACAGTTGATTCATTCTTAAGAGCTCAAGTATCATTTCCTCACTTATCAGCACCCGAGACCACCTCCTTGACCTATATTCTCACTGTCAGTAAGTCAACTCAAGGGGAAGATTATCTGGTTTGCTCACTGTACCACCTACAACAGTGACAGACACTTGCCGCCAACTAAATATTTGTTGAAGGACTGAACTTTATAAATTCAAGATGTTGGTGATTTCCCCATAACATGCCTTCATAACCCATTCTGGTTTTATAATCCACAGATTTACACAAATGCTTTTTCAACTCGCCCACATTTTCATCCTAGATCAGTGCACAGGATAAGGCTAAACAAGATGAAATGTGATAAAAACAACTGTAAAGCCTGCAAAATATTGGTGGGGGACGTGAGAGGTGGAATGAGGGTACAGGGCTGAAAAAATATGAATAACACGGGTTTCCCTTGTAGCTCAGTTGGTAAAGAACCTGCCTACGATGCAGGAGACCCAGGTTTGCTTCCTGGACGCCCACATTTTCATCCTAGATCAGTGCACAGGATAAGGCTAAACAAGATGAAATGTGATAAAAACAACTGTAAAGCCTGCAAAATATTGGTGGGGGACGTGAGAGGTGGAATGAGGGTACAGGGCTGAAAAAATATGAATAACACGGGTTTCCCTTGTAGCTCAGTTGGTAAAGAACCTGCCTACGATGCAGGAGACCCAGGTTTGCTTCCTGGTTTGGGAAGATCCCTTGGAGGAGGAAATGGCAACCCACTCCAGTATTCTTGCCTGGAGACTCCCATGGACAGAGGAGCCTGGCAGACTATAGTCCATGGGGTTGCAAGAGTTGGACACAACATAGCAAGTAAACCACCACCATAACATGGAAAGTAAATTCAGAAGGAAGAATTACAGATGACTCTTAACTCAACATGACTTACCGGTAGGACACAGCTACCAAAAACATAACCTTCTGTGCAACGGAGGTTTTCAAGGAAAAAAGAAAACTACTTCTTGGACATACTTCATTAACAAAAATAAGAAATTGCCCTGCAGGCAAGTGGTTAGGAGTCCATGCTTTCATTTTTGAGAGTTTAGGTTCAATCCCTGGCTGGGGAACAAAAATCCCATGAGCCATGCATGACGCAGCACCCCATTCCCTCAGTGCTCGCAAAAAGCCATCATTTACCAAGGTGCAAAATGAACTAGGCACTGTAATGAGAGCTCTTCATGAAATGCCTCATTTAATCCCCAAAATACTATAATGGGGGAGTGTGTTAGTCGCTCAGTCATGTCCAGTTCTTTGCGAACCCACGGACTGTAGCCCACCAGGCTCCTCTATACATGACATTCTCCAGGCAAGAATACTGGAGTGGGTTGCCATTCCCTTCTCCAGGGAATCTTCCCGACTCATGGATTGAACCTGTGTCTCCTGCATTTCAGGTGGATTCTTTACTATCTGATCCTCCAGGGAAGCACACTATTAATATTTCTCATTCCACAGATGGGGAAAACATAGTTCAAAGGAGTCAGGTAATTTGCCCAAATCTGTAGAATTAGTGTGTGTTAGAGTCAGGATTCAGGAGTCCAAAGGTCTTTAAAAGTAATGGTCTACTGTACCGGCTTTCACTGACTATGCTGGGCACAGTCGGAGTTGTGGGATTCAGCGATCTGAGCAGCCAGCCCTGTGCAGCCTGGTGAAGCTTATGACCCATAAACTGGAAGACGAAGTCCTTAGTTTATAACTGCAGAATATCCGAGTGCTGATTAGCTCCCAAAACACCACCACTTGCCAGTAATTCAGGCTTCACGTTTCAAAAATCATCTGACACTTTCTTCTTCATCTCCATCTCTCATGAATCATAAAGTCCAGCTACCAATTCTACTAATATTTCTGTTTAAATTACTGAGTTTCAAAGATAAACATCCACTGTTAGAAAGACAGTCTAACACTATAAAAAGACAAATAAAAAAGTAAGTCTCCCTCCCATTATAGACCCCAAGTGCTCTTTTCTGGAGACAACTGTTACTGTTAAAAACACACAAATGGGAAAGGGAGTGATAGGATCAGATGTGGGTCAGCCTGGGTACAGTGGAGGGAGGGTTAGGGCAAGTGAGGCAAACACCAAGAGGTCAGTATGGAGGATACCGCAATGGTGACCCGTGATACAACTGTGAAATAAGGCCATAGCAACCAGAAGAAAAGACCCTGATGCTGGGAAAGATTGAGGGCAGGAGCAGAAGGGTGTGACAGAGGGTGAGATGGTTGGGTGGCATCATCGACTCAAGGGACACGAGTCTGAGCAAACTCCAGGAGGCAATGAAGGACAGGGAAGCCTGGCGTGCTGCAGTCCATGGGGTCGCAAAGAGACGACTTAGCGACTGACCAACAACAAACTTGAAGAATCTGTGGAATGTTCGGGGATGAGTCATTTAGAGACAGCGGTGCTTGGATTTGGGGATGAAAGAGAGTGAAGAGTCTGGGATGGCGTCTGCATGCCTGGCTGGATGATGGTATTGTTTCACTGAGATCAGAATATGCAGTGACATCGGAGTATGAAGTTCACAAGCAGCCACAGACATGTTTGTGGCGGTGGGGCATAGAGCTCAAGAGGGTGGTCAGGCAGCAGAGCAAGGGGGCTGCTGAAGCCGTGCACAGGCTGAGTTCGCAGAGGGGGTGGCCCAAGCAGGGTGCGAGCACCCTCGTCTTGAGGGGACAGTCAGAGGAAGCACCATCCCGGATGTCGTCACCACTGCACGGACAACAGAAGACGCTCCAGACACCTGTGTTTATCTAGAGGTGTATTCTGACGTGTGTTCAGTCCTGTTCTGAGCCTCTGTCATTTGATATGCCTGTCCTTCTGTCTGGTAACACTTGCCATCCTTTCAAAGGTGGAGATTTGGCGGGTTTCAAACACGAGGGTGACGTTTAAAAAAATTTTTTTTGCATTTTAATCATATTTTCTTAAATTAGGGTATGTAGCTGCTAGCAGTTGGACTGGGTCTGAGCAATGTAATAGCCGAGGTGGGGGGGCGGGAAGGTTTGAAATGTGCATGCACTGCTCACTTTGCTGCCGGTGTTTCTGCCACAGCCAAGAGAACTACTACCCCAGCCCTGGGCTCAAAACAGGCACATGAGTGGGGCAGAATCGCCCCAGCTGATCCACAGACCTGAGAGGGAGAAACAAGTGCTCACTGTTTACTCGGTGGCACTGAGGTTTTGCGGTTGTTATGCAACAGATGGTGAGGGACAGGGAGGCCTGGCGTGCTGCATTCCATGGGGTCACAAAAAGCAAGACATGACTGGGTGACTAAACAACAACGTGCAAGTTATTCCTTTGCTTTGTATTGAAGTATCATTTATACACAATGAAATGTTCAGATCTTAAATACACCTTCAATCTGTATTCACCTGTGGAACCCACACCCCTGGCAAGACACAGAACCCTGTCAGTAAGCGATTTGCTGGCCCTTTTGAGTCAATCGCCACCACATGCCCAAAAGCAAACACCCATTTCCTCTAACATCTTATTTTAGTTTTAAGACTTCTATCATTGCAACCTACTCTGGGGGTAAGTTGATATAAAAAAGAGCAGGGATTAGCAAAATCCAGCCCATTATCCATTTCTGCACGGTTCATGAGCTAAGAATGGTTTTTACATTTTTCAAACAGCTAACAGAAAAATCTAAAGAGGAGTACTAGTTTGTGACATGTGAAAATTTTCAAATTTCAGTGCCTATGATAGTTTTTATTGGCACGCAGCCAGCTCCATTTGTGGATGTATCATCTATAGCTGCTTCTGCACTACAGCTGTGGAGATGAGGAGCTGAGATTCGAGAACATATGCCCCAGAAGCCGGAAGTGTTTACTACCTGGCCCGTCCCCAGGGGGGGCGGGAAGGTTTGAAATGTGCATGCACTGCTCACTTTGCTGCCGGTGTTTCTGCCACAGCCAAGAGAACTACTACCCCAGCCCTGGGCTCAAAACAGGCACATGAGTGGGGCAGAATCGCCCCAGCTGATCCACAGACCTGAGAGGGAGAAACAAGTGCTCACTGTTTACTCGGTGGCACTGAGGTTTTGCGGTTGTTATGCAACAGATGGTGAGGGACAGGGAGGCCTGGCGTGCTGCATTCCATGGGGTCACAAAAAGCAAGACATGACTGGGTGACTAAACAACAACGTGCAAGTTATTCCTTTGCTTTGTATTGAAGTATCATTTATACACAATGAAATGTTCAGATCTTAAATACACCTTCAATCTGTATTCACCTGTGGAACCCACACCCCGGCAAGACACAGAACCCTGTCAGTAAGCGATTTGCTGGCCCTTTTGAGTCAATCGCCACCACATGCCCAAAAGCAAACACCCATTTCCTCTAACATCTTATTTTAGTTTTAAGACTTCTA
This sequence comes from Madoqua kirkii, assembly GCA_006408675.1. Lineage (NCBI taxonomy): Eukaryota > Metazoa > Chordata > Mammalia > Artiodactyla > Bovidae > Madoqua > Madoqua kirkii. Next base: position 69,750 of record SJYC01121622.1, read on the forward strand.
TCATTGCAACCTACTCTGGGGGTAAGTTGATATAAAAAAGAGCAGGGATTAGCAAAATCCAGCCCATTATCCATTTCTGCACGGTTCATGAGCTAAGAATGGTTTTTACATTTTTCAAACAGCTAACAGAAAAATCTAAAGAGGAGTACTAGTTTGTGACATGTGAAAATTTTCAAATTTCAGTGCCTATGATAGTTTTTATTGGCACGCAGCCAGCTCCATTTGTGGATGTATCATCTATAGCTGCTTCTGCACTACAGCTGTGGAGATGAGGAGCTGAGATTCGAGAACATATGCCCCAGAAGCCGGAAGTGTTTACTACCTGGCCCGTCCCCCTCTCTCCATCACACATGTGGATCCAAGTGCTGGTGGTGGAGGCGGTGGGGTGGGGGAGGGGCTGGGCAATGCTAAGAACCAGGAGTTCTGAGTGCTGTCCTAGTTACCCTCAATCAAGCTATACTCAACAATCATACATGTTCATGGAGAAGGCAATGGCACCCCACTCCAGTACTCTTGCCTGGAAAATCCCATGGACGGAGGAGCCTGGTGGGCTGCAGTCCATGGGGTCACGAAGAGTCGGACACAACTGAGTGACTTCACTTTCAGGCGCTGGAGAAGGAAATGGCAACCCACTCCAGTGTTCTTGCCTGGAGAATCCCAGGGACGGCGGAGTCTGGTGGGCTGCTGTCTATGGGGTCGCATAGAGTCAGACACGACTGAACTGACTTAGCAGCAGCAGCAGCAGCATACATGTTCATGAAAGTCTAAAAACTGTCAAAAGACACAGTGTGGACGGTGAGAGCCTCTCGTAAGCCCAGCTCTAGGGCAGAATACTCTAGGATTTCCAAGCAAACTAAAGCTAAGTTACAACTAACGCATAATCATTATTATCCTGTATCATTTTCATGTGATGGTCTCCATCACGAAGATCCATTACCACTGAAACAGAAAGAGTGAAGCTGTGAATAGAAACAGGCCAAAGTTAGATGGAAGAGGTAGGATGAGTGCCGACATTTCTCCTGTGAACTACAAGGAGAGACAAGAAAGAGTCTGATCCCCAGAATCACACTGCATTAAACAGCCAAATCCCGCCAGGCCAGTCCATGGGCACATCAGACCTTCAAAGACAAAAGGAGGGGTCCCGAAGGGGGTCCAGCCACCACACACTGCGCTGGCTGGGCTTTGCCAGAGCAGAGGTGTGCGTGGCTGCCTTAGAAACGGCCTGAACCTTATCCTAGAATGCAAAGTGTGTTCCCTCTCGGCTAATAAAGCGCAGTGCTGTTCCTCTGCTGGGAATGCTGGTAAGCATCTACATTATGCCTTTAGGAATAACACCATCTGGAGACACCTTTCCAGGATACGGCTTTGTTCAATAACTGCAACTCTAGAAGACCATCTCTTGAAGTTTTTCCCAACTACCTCAATCTTCCTTAATGGAAACATTTCTCTTTTCACTCAGTGGTTTCTCCTCTAACTGAGAACCATTTTGGTATTCTAGAAGGGATGTGGGATTGGGGGCAATGACAGATCTGAATATCTGCAGGGCTTTTCTTATGCTGAGTGGAAACATAAGTCGGGATCAGAATTCAGTTTTGGAGACAACAGGGGAAAAGCTGATGCCATTTCTCATGCCATCCCTTTAAGTGTATCTGCATAAGTATTAAAGCTTATTAAAAATGATAAAGTATTACTTTAAAGGGTATCAATTTAGTAGCCAACTGTGGATGTCCACATGCCTCTGTTTTGGGGGTGGGGGTGGTTGCTGAGTATTTCAGGAAACCTATGAATTCTTTGCCCAGATAAACATACACATACATACCTCCCCTATATACACACACACAAATATTCATGGTGCCCTCAGGCTCCCAGTGCACGGAGAGGGATCCCAAGTTTATAAAACTTAACTACGGGATGTGGCAGAGGGGGTAAGGGAAGAGTGTACCCTGAGGGGCTGTAGTAGAGACAGACTAAAATGACAGGTCCTGTGAAGTTTGCCTCAGAGGCAGGGAGATAAACTGAATAAAATAGGCTCTTAATTTGTAGCTCAGCTGGCCTTTGGGGGAAAACACAAGGGTTTGATTTGAGAGTGACTAATTTGGTATTCTAATGCTGTGTGTCTCTGTGTGTGGGTGCAGGTAGATGGGGGAGCTGTGTGTGTCTCTGTGTCTGTGTGTATAGGTGCAGGTAGATGTGGGAGCTGTGTATGTTCACGTGAGTCTACCCTTGAGACAAATCATCCACTCCCTCGGTACTGTTCCTCAGTTTAGCAGCTGAGATGAATTCACCCAGGTGAGAGGCAGCCGGTGGGGCCCCAGGCAGCCTGCCCCAGGGGGGACCCCGTTAACCTCTTCTCACCTCCAAGTGTCTATGCTCACGGCCACCATCGAGTCGAGGACACCAGTCCCCATGGGAGCCTTTCCAGCAGCTGTGAACTGTTCCAATTCCTTCTAATCACAGAGGACTGATCTGCTGCTTACTGCTAAACCGCCTTAAACTACATCCCGCTGTGCGGCCCAAAGGGGATTACCAGCTGTCACGGAGCTTTTATCTTTCCACCTACCCAGCAGCAGACAGGAGAGCTCAAAATGTGACAGAAGAACCAGGAGTAAGGAAATTCCCAGAGGGGCGAGCCTGCGTCTCTCAGAGGCGCTGAAAGCATCCCACACAAAAGCGAAACATGAATCTTGGGTTTCCTGAATTCTCCTCCGTCTTTTCTTGGCTAAACGCATGAGACTGATAAGCCAGTGTCTGCCAACTGCGAGCTCTGGCCAGCAAAGAAAATCAGACGGGGGAAAGGCAGGCGCCTGAGCAGCGGGGCTTGCTAGCAGGCAAACACACACAGGCCAGGCACAGGGAGAAAGGAAAGAAAAGGCCACCGCCCTTCCTGAACTTTCAGGGACAGCCCTACAATTGTTTCAAAGAGCGGTCCAGACGACACAGGAACTCCTGGGTTCAGCTGAGGGAAGGGCACGTGTGCGCGCCACAGGATCATCAGACTGGCTCTGTTTCCATGTCCATGCTCACACAGGTGCTGCTGCCTATGGCAGCAAAGGACAGACAGACTGCCTTCAGCACTCTGGGCTGTCTTGCCAGGTCTGGCATCTATTCCAGGAACCCTTGGGACCAAGAGACTGATCAATAGAGGAAGGAAAAAAAAAGAGTGTTTTTGTGCAAAAGCTCAAGTAACTTTTTAAAAAAGTGCGTTGTTTAAAATCTTCCAGTGGATTCCCACTTCCCTGAGGATAAATTCTCAGTTCCCTATGTTGGCCTTTATGTAGAGAAGACCATATACTTAGATGCTCCAAACAGGGACACCTTGGAGAGTGAGACACTACTATTCATAACAGTGCTGGGACAGCCACCAGAAACCAGGACTGTCTACTGAGACACCAGACTCAGGGCATCCTCTAGCTCAGCCCCTGCCCTCCCACCACCCACAGGCTTTCTCCCACCTCCTCGCCCTGGACATCCACTCTCCTCTCCCTGTTCCACGTGTCTGCAAGTTTCTCACCCACTCCACTCTGTTCAGCCCTCTCAGGTCTCAGTCTGGAAGGAACACGGGTAGGGAGGTCTCCTCTGACCCCTGAGACAAGGCTGGTTCCTTCTCACAGGCTCCCAGGGCACCCAGAACTCCGCTCATCACTCCTGCTCTCTTTATTTACTGGCTGCGGTTGCCTTCTGCAGCCGCCTCGCTGTTTGGCCTCGGGGCTGGGGCAACTCAGATGCTTGCACTAGGCCTGATGCAAGGAGGTGTTGGGTTCTTCCAGTCTCACCCATGGCACCTGTTTCAGATGCTTCCCTGCACCACCGCCCCCATACCATGTGAGCCAAGGGCTGCTCCAAGGGCTCTCAGGACCTCAGCCGCCTCTGACACACGCTGCTGACATGGACCCACTCAGCACTCTGAGCCCTCCAGGGCAGACACTGTGATCCAGTCAGGCAGGCACAGTGTGGTCCTTGGGGAAGAGGCTGGAAAACGATGAGAGGGCCACAATCCCTGGTCAGAAACCTTGGGCTCGGATGCACTTTGGGGTTCAGAATTTTTCATTTGAAAATGATAGCTTGATGTAATAGTACCAGTGGAGCTGGGGTTGCACCCAGGAATCTGTCACCGCTGACATTTCTGCAGCAAAATGTGTGAATATTCACACTGAGCGGCTAAATAAAGCCTCAAAATACCCGCACCCCGACTCCTTTCAGGTCAGGCTTTGCAAGCCACTGAGTTCAGAGCAAGTCAGAATTTTCTGCCCCAGTTATGAAGGAATTTTGCTTGTCAAGAGCTTTTGGGTAAGGAAACATTCAAAGAAATAATAGCTGAGAATTTTCCTGAATTGCTGAAAGTCATTACCTACCTGGTCACAGCAGGTTCTTGAATTTTTGTCTATAAGTATTGAATAAAAGTTGTTTTTAACCCCCCCCCCCGCCCCCCAAAAAATGTTTGGGTATTTTAATCATGGGAAAGGGGCTGTGGACTTGTGACAGCTGACATTTCATTAATAGTCATCTTCTAGGTGCTGTTCCAAGTTTCTATACAATTATATATAACACAACATATTCTACATGTATCTATGAACATGTTATAAATAATATATAGGCTGCATCTATAAAATGTGACTTTGTGCTCAAAACAATCCTATAAGTGTGACTGCTTTATTTTGCAGATAAGGAAACTGAGGCACAGAGAAGATACAGAACACACACAGGGTAAGCAGCAGACTCCAGCACTGACACACGCTCCCCAGCTAGTGCTCAGCCGCAGCTGAGAAGTGAACCAATAAAGCTCGAGTGTGCACGCAGCAAGGTGCAGGGGAAGCAGCTGAAAAGCAAACCTGCCGAGGTGGCCGGGTCAGTTCCCTGGGGCTGTCTGTCTCAAACCGCTTTTATAGGCATTGCTTCTATTCCAAATTAAACGTCTACACAAAGAGTCTATCCCGTCTTAAATGTTTACAAGTGGCCCAGCCTCCTAGACACAGAGTCTGCCTGGTGCAGGGGCTGGCTCCTGACTCAGATTCGGACCAGTAGCGACAGTTCCCTGCAACCTGGGAGCTGGCATTACAAAGACATTCTCTTCTGGACAGTGAGACACACGCATGTTTTAAAGAATATAGTAAACAACCAGAGACAGCTGAGACATCCAAACCCAGCCTGACATATTCTACTGTGTAGACTATTTTTAAATAAAAGACTGGCTGGCACACAGGAACTAGTAGGCCAGTGGGGACTGCCTCTTGCTGCTGATATGTAACTGATTATTGTCGAATCATTTGGCAAGGATATTCTTCCACCAAGGCTTACCGTGCACCTACTACGGGCCAGGCACTCTGCTTAGCAGATAATGTGGTGCGCGCTCTCCCAGGTCATGCGACTATAGTCAAAAGTCAACAACAGGGTGAGGGTCATGATCCAGGGAATATATAGGCAGCAGAGAGAATTTCAGCAGTGGGTTTAAATCAATTTGTAATTGGACCTGAAGTGGAACAAAAATTAATTATAGTATTTATGAGCTGTTCAAGTTTAATTCCAACAAATTTAGATTATAAAACTAAACGCTTGTGAAGAATTACTGACGCAAGCAGTCGAGTTTCCTGCACTGAGTCACTCTAATGCTCCTGTGTCGAGCACAGACCATCTAGACTGACTGTTATCATTAACAGAAGATTAACATGATTTGCATATATATTGTAAATGTCTAATTAAATAGTTCAACAGTGGAAAAACTAATACAATTTGAGAGTATGGTTTCCAGAAAACACTTAGTTCAGCCAATATCTTTTGTCCATTTAAAGCCAGGTTTATCTCCAATGTAAAACTGCATTCTGCAGAAAGCACTTTGCAGAAGTATTCGGATACCTGCATTTCAAGAGATAAAAGAAAAACACTAAAGAGCCTGCAGCTAGAGTAAATATGATTGTGTAGCTATGGCAATAGAAACACATTTGGTGGAATATATGACAGACCCTGTTAGCTGTGGATGCACTTATTCTTTTCTTTCTTGTGAACATGACCCCAATTTTGGTCACTACTCTAACATGCCCTGCTAAATATACTATTTTCTGGCCTCCCTTGAAGTCACAGATGGCCATAGGCCATGGTTCTGGTGAATAAAGTCCAAGTCTGTGTCTGGCTCCTAATAAAAGGAAATAGTTGGCAAAAGGAACTCTTCTCCTACTCTTCTCCTAAGCTGGATGTAGACGTGATGTCAGAGCCACAGCCACCATATTGTCACCATGAGGATGAAAGTCAACATGCCAAGTAGCCCTGATGAGGAATTCAACCAGACTACCTCTAGACTTTATGTGATTTTAAAAAACCACACTCTTACTTGTTTTAACCACTGTTCTTTGATATTTCTGTTCTTTGCTACCGAACATTACTAACAGAATAGCATAAGACAGGAAGTTGTACTGAGAAGTTTGAACCTTGGATAACTATAGCTACCAAGACAGAGAATTCTCATAATCAGTGACTCAGTGCAGACAGTAGGAAGTAGCCAGGCTGGTACAGAGCAGCATAAAATACTGTTCCTCATGGAACATCAAGTCAGGACGGTGGCAGAGGCTGTTGGCTGTTCCTCAACATGTGTCCTGTCGTCTTTCTCACCAACATATTCTTTTCCAGCCCCAGAGAAAGTCCCGTTTAAGTCACCTGGGCAAAACCTAATAAAGACAGGAAAGTTGGTTTGGGGCTGTGCTCTGCAACTGTGTAGACAGTTAAGCTTCCAGCTTCCACTTCACAAACGAGAGATTTCAATATGAGGTGCAGAAATGTGGTTTGCTTCAGGGCAAGTCCAATTTACTGTTAGAACCTTCAGGCCATTTTCTCTGTCTTTTGGTAGGTTTCTAGGAGCCTGGTATATTTGATATAAGATTATCACTACTCCTGGACTCAACGGTAGCTATATAAATACACATGGATGAGGTAGCTGCATTTCCCTTGAACCTAATGACCTCACCTTTCCCCCTTTTAAATCATGAAGCAGTCTATGCTTTTTTACTCACTCTTGTGTTAATGCTTCATTTGTAAGTAATAAAACATTATCTATTTGTTTATTCTAAAAAAAGAACGCATGGGGGAGTCCCAGACAACAAGGCATACTCAGAAATTCTAAGGCTGGAGAGCACCAGGAGCTGAGGTTTCATATATGGGCAGGCAGGTGTGGGAGAGTTCTGTGTCTCACACATTAAAGACTGACTTTCATTCCAGTGGCAACAAGGAGCCACTGAAGGATTTTAAACAAGGAACTAACATACTCAGATGTTTTATTTAGAAAGATCACATGGGCTGCAATATAGGGAACAAATTGCAGGCGGCATAAGAGGCCACTTACAAATTAGTAACAAATGATGCAGGCCTGATTATGGCCATGGCAACCGACAGATCCGAGAGGCATTAAGGGGATGGGCTTGACATCAGGTTGGGTTCATTTGGTACAGGACAGGAAAGCATCACAGCGGCTTCCAGATTTGACAGGGGATAGTTGATACCATCCAGAGCCATAGAAAATGCAGGGGTGGCAGGTGAATGGGGGTGACAGGTAGATGGCACCTGCACTTCTGTGCATATAGTGGGACATCTCCTGGAGATATACCACTAGACAGTAGAACACACGGGTCAGGCCCTCAGACCTGACCAGTAACTAAACGTGCATGCAAACAAACAGCAATCAAACTGTAGACAACTGAATCGTGGAAAGGAAATGAGTAAACTAGGAAGATGTACCAGTGAAATCACAGAAAAAACACTAACAGCAGGGATCTACAAATGAGAGAAGGAAGAGATGGCCAGCAGCGTAGGAAGGGAACCACAGAGGAGGCGGGGCAGGGAGCAGGGAAGCCGGGCGGGACGCCCGGGGAGGAGCCGGAAGGCCTGAGTGGTCTGCAGGGCCCACCACTGCAGAGCGGCGCTCACACCAGCAGCTCAAGGCTGCTCCTCCCCAGCACACACGGGCTCTGACCCACGCCCAGTGTGTGTGCGCTCCTGCTCCCCCGCCACAGCTACCGGGTCAAGAGGCGATCGCTGCCCCAAGCAGTGTAGAAGCCTGGAGCGCCACCGCCCTGCCACGGGGACTGAGAAGCCTGCTGAGGGGGGAGGAGAGCAGGAACACAGTGTCCCGGTCCGTGTTCTGATAAATGACTGTTGTGCTAAGGTGAACTCCAGCTGGTTTCTCTTACTTGGAATAATCCCAGTCTATATCCAATGAGAGATGCTGAAATACAAATAGCTGTATCGCCTGACAGAGTGAAATACATGCCTGATGGAGAGGGAAGACGCTATCGTGCCAGTTCCGAGGAGGGGAGATGAACTGAGGCTGGCACTTGAAACATTAGGAGGCTTTTCAGGGGGAAGGAAGAGAAAGAGTGCACTCTAGCTGAAGGAGGAACACCAACAAATGCAGAGAAGCAGGAAATAAATGGAGTGTTCGGGCAAATGCAGGGGATGGTCATGCCCCTGCCAGTCTCCTGGTCTGGTTAACTCTGGCGCTGGCACATCCCTCAGGACCCTGCAAAGCCTTCCTGCCCTCCCGCAACAGCCGGGCCAGCCCGCCTCAGCCCTTCCCAGGCTGTCTCAGAAGTCAGCGTGTGTGCAGTCTGCGTCCCTCTCCAGGCTGGAGGCACTCATCCGTTTACCTCCGTCCATCGGGGGCCTGGAGCGGAGCCTGGCACAAGTGGGGATTTAGGACAGATCTGAGCATCTCCAGTAACCTCTGCTCAACCAGTGCACTTGGAGGAGGGGGCGGCATGGAAGTCTGAGAAGGAGCCTGAGGTCTGGTAGCAGGGAGGCTGTTCCTCGAGGCTGGCTTGGATGAATGTCTGTGTAGGAACATTAAGACAACTTAAGTTTTCTTTCTCTTTTTTTTTTAGTGTGGTAAGATACATAGAATATTAACTTAGCCATTTGAGTGTTCAGTTCAGTGGCATGAAGTACATTTATGTCACTGTGCAAACGTCACCACTATCAATTCCCAGAACTGTTCTTCTTCCCAAACTGGACCTCTGTACCCATTAAACACTTATGTCCCATTCCCAGCTCCTCTAACCCACCTGTAACCGCCACACCACCTCGTGTCTCCATCAATTCTATTCCTCTAGGTACCTCAGTAAATAGCATTTGACCTTTTAGAAACAACTTAACTTTAATCGTGCTTTAAACCGCAAACATTTACCAAGTGTTACCACTTCCTCCTCCTGAGGTGGGCAGGGCAGGACTATAGGTCTGGCTTTGGAGGCTGATGAAGCTGGGGCTCAGGAAAGTTAAATGATTCAGCCAAGCCTCGGCTTTAAGAGGTCATAAGTGGCCCATGTTCCCCAAACTGCCAGGCTCAGCTGACCCTCTCAAACACTCCATGGAGGCCGCTTCAAAATCTGGACTGCTGGAGGGCCATTACCTCAACATACACTCCACATATCAGCTGGTCTCCCTTGCCTGGGCCCAAAGGTGGGTGGTTTGGGCACTTCACTTAAGATTAGCAATCAGAACAGGAAATGGCCAATTTAGTAGGGCAGGGACAACAAGGATTTAACCTTAGGCCGGGGTGTGTCTTTCCATGGTCCGATGCTCCCCACTCAGGAGGGAGACTTACTCAGAGAGGTCAAAGCCATTGCCAGCACAAATTATAATCTGCACATTTCTTTGGAATCCACCTTGGTAGGGAACACAGTAGAGTCAGCAGAAAGGTGCTAAATGATTAGCCCTCATCCTGCCAGAGTCCCTGGCTCCTGGGATGGCTGTCTTCCTACTGAACATCCGGAGAAAGGTCTTCCATATTCAGGTCAAAAGTTCGCTTGATTTTGTTTTCTGCACACTCATGGTCAACACTAATGGGCTATTTGGTGGTGGTTTAGTCAATAAGTCATGTCTGGCTGTTTGCAACCCCATGGACTCTAGCCTGCCAAGATTCTCTGTCCGTTGGGTTCTCCAGGCAAGAATATTGGAGTGGTTGCCATTTCCTTCTCCATGGGATCTTCCAGACACAGGAATTGAACCTGGGTCTCCTGCATTGCAGGCAGATTCTTTACCAACTGAGCTACAAGAGAAGCTCCTAATGACCTATTTGCAGACTGCCAAGGACTCAATGAAATGTTCCCTTGGTATCTCTAATTTTCTTGAAGAAAACTCTAGTCTTTCCCATTCTATTGCTTTCCTCTATTTCTTTGCATTGATCGCTGAGGAAGGTCCAATAAAGGACAGAAATGAAGTCAAGTGGGCCTTAGAAAGCATCACTATGAACAAAGCTAGTGGAGGTGAAGGAATTCCAGTTGAGCAATTTCAAATCCTGAAAGATGATGCTGTGAAAGTGCTGCACTCAATATGCCAGCAAATTTGGAAAACTCAGCAGTGGCCACAGGACTGGAAAAGGTCCGTTTTCATTCCAATCCCAAAGAAAGGCAATATCAAAGAATGCTCAAACTACCACACAATTGCACTCGTCTCACATGCTAGTAAAGTAATGCTCAAAATTCTCCAAGCCAGGCTTCAGCAGTACGTGAACCGTGAACTCCCTGATGTTCAAGCTGGTTTTAGAAAAGGCAAAGGAACCAGAGATCAAATTGCCAACATCTGCTGGATCATGGAAAAAGCAAGAGAATTCCAGAAAAACATCTACTTCTGCTTTATTGACTATGCCAAAGCCTTTGACTGTGTGGATCACAATAAACTGTGGAAAATTCTGAAAGAGATGGGAATACCAGACCACCTGACTTGTCTCTTGAAAAATCTGTATGCAGGTCAGGAAGCACAGTTAGTCAGAAAGTACAGTTAGAACTGGACATGGAACAACAGACTGGTTCCAAATAGGAAAAGGAGTATGACAAGGCTATATATTGTCACCCTGCTTATTTAACTTCTATGCAGAGTACATTATAAGAAATGCTGGAGTGGAAAAAACACAAGCTGGAATCAAGATTGCTGGGAGAAATATCAATAACCTCAGATATGCAGATGACACCACCCTTATGGCAGAAAGTGAAGAAGAAAGAGCCTCTTGATGAAAGTGAAAGAGGAGAGTGAAGAAGTTGGCTTAAAGCTCAACATTCAGAAGACGAAGATCATGGCATCTGGTCCATCACTTCATGGCAAATGGGTGGGGAAACAGTGGAAATAGTATCAGACTTTATTTTGGGGGGCTCCAAAATCGCTGCAGATGATGAGTGCAGCCATGAAATTAAAAGACGCTTACTCCTTGGAAGGAAAGTTATGACCAACCTAGACAGCATATTAAAAAGCAGACATTACTTTGCCAACAAAGGTCCATCTAGTCAAGCCTATGGTTTTTCCAGTGGTTATGTATGGATGTGAGAGTTGGACTATAAAGAAAGCTGAGCACCAAAGAATTGATGCTTTTGAACTGTGGTGTTGGAGAAGACTCTTGAGAGTGACTTGCACTACAAGGAGATCCAACCAGTCCATCCTAAAGGAGATCAGTCCTGGGTGTTCACTGGAAGGACTGATGTGGAAGTTGAAACTCCAATACTTTGGCCACCTGATGCAAAGAGCTGACTCATTTGAAAAGACTCTGATGCTGGGAAAGATTGAGGGCAGGAGGAGAAAGGGATGACAGAGGATGAGATGGTTGGATGGTATTGCCAACTCGATGGACATGGGTTTGGGTGTACTCTGGGAGTTGGTGATGGACAGAGAAGCCTGGTGTGCTGTGGTTCATGGGGTCGCAAAGAGTTGGACACAACTGAGCTACTGAACTGAACTGAATGAAGGACTCAATGGAAAAGACCCTGATGCTGGAAAAGACTGAAGGCAGGAGGAGAAGGAGATGACAGAGGAAGAGACGGTTGGAAAGTATCAGTAACTCGATGGACATGAGTTTGAGCAAGCTCCAGGAGTTGGTGATGGACAGGGAAGCCTGGCATGGGGTCACAAAGAGACGGACACAACTGAGCGACTGATTGAAAGGATGCGGGGTTTCTTTAAGTTAGTTTGTTTGCTGGAATTCGAAATGGTTCAAACTGTGCATTCATTATCTTCTAAATCAATGTAGAAAGCTCTTACTGAGCCTAAAGATAATGAGGCTTATTCATTCCATTCTCATCGATACCAACTAAAATAATTTATCAGGTGTTTGTGCATACCTAGGATCTAACATTAAAATCTGAAGACAATCCTTTAAAGATGCTCGTAGTTTTTATTTGCCTCTAAATTTACCTGAAGGATAAAATCAAAAGCTAATTAGTTTGCTCCCATGTGGCTCCGTTGTGCTTAAGCCTTAAGGAAGATTATGTCTTAGAATTTAACAATTTCCCTTTGGGCTGGTTGAAAGATGGAAATCCTGTCTCACCTTGAGACTCTGTAAGTGAAGCAGAGTGGCTGGGAAACAGATACGGAGGAGAAACCAAGGTGACGGAAGAAGGCGCTGAAGCAGGAAGACCTAGGTTCATAAGCTGCCTCCCACTTAGGACACCGTGCTCTAGGGCAACTTGATTTATCTGAGCCTCAGTTTCCCCCTCTGTGAGAGGATCATACCTTCATTTACCAAGGAGGGACAGGGCAAAGACTAAATGAGAACAGCAGCAACAATTCACTGTGTGTGTACAATGAGTCAGGCACTCTTCTGTGGAAATCACTGCAATGCACTTTACAAATACCAATTGTAATAACAACTTTATTGTTGGCCTTAACTGACAATGCATAGGGTTTCAGTAAGTTTAGAGGATGTGGACAGGTTTCTTCCACTTTATTCTTAAAATCCCATACTGTTTGAGTACCAAAGGTCTTACCTCCCAAATGCCACTTTTGAGTCCATAAGGATCTTCTTCCTGCCTGTCCTCTCTTTAAGGGAGGAGGGGAGAAAGTGGTCCAGAAGGAAGAGGACGGGGAGTAATATATATTAATTGAGGCACCAAACTTCCATAGCCAGAAACTTAGCCAAATGTTGGGTGTACAAAGATAATAGATAGGAGTAATGTTAAAATGTATCATTATGCTTTTTTCCACCTTTTGTATTTGCGGGCTGATAGACTGGCAGCGGCAGGGATTTGGAGGCTAGTGGTGAATGACCAGCGCTACAGCCCCCGCTGGTTGCTGCCAACAAGCCACCCTGAGAAGTCAGGTGGCGCCAGAGGCATTTCAGCCACTACCCTCCAGGGAACAGTCCCAGCTGGGCACAAACAGGGACGTAAAGACTCAGCATGTGGTCCGCTCACTCCGGCCACTGGCCACTACCAGCCATACAAACCACGCTTCTTGCTCTTCTCAGGGGTCGTTTTAAGGAGGAGCTGGAGTGGGGATAGGGCTCTGAAAGACAGAGACCTCCGGGCAAAACCAAATTACCTAGACAGCCGATTTTAGTCGTTGGAGGAGACGAAGCTACCTGATTAGAATAAGATTTGGTTTTCCTCTGCTACCCAAGGAGCTCAAATGAAGCCTGAGTTCACTCTAGAAAAATAAGTTACACTTTCTTTGCAAATACAAGTGGTAAGAGTAAACCCAATATTAATATCCTGCAGCCCTCAGCCATGCTCTGGGAAAGGTTGTAATTATTTCCTCTGCCTGGAAAGCTTTCCCTCACCTTTTTGCACTCTTCTTCCTAGTTAATAGCTTTTTCAGATGCTTGCTTGGAACAGCTTCCTGATGGAAACTTCCCTGGAACAACCTCCCCCGCAACCCCATTCCCAATCCACATCCTCAAAGCCAGGTCAGTGCTCCCCCCGCCCCCACGGCCATGTTCCCAAGCCTGTGCTCATCAAGGCAGGGACCTCTGTGTTGTAAGTGCTTGTTTATTTTTATTTTTTGCCTCTGCAGCCTGTGTAAACTTTTCAAGTCAAGGACTGTGCATTGTTCACCATTACATTCCTGGTGCCTAGTGTCTGACAATACAGATATGTTCAATACTGATTGACAAGCGGCTCACTGATGGCCACGCAGGGAATGCGTGCTCCTCGAGTGTCAGCCGTGTGAATGCGGGAAGACAGCTGGCCGCCAGAGCACGCCAAGCACAACACAGAAGGGAGATGAGGGACCCGGGATGTGGCTGGTTACAAAAGACCACGCTCATTTTGAAAAGGGTCCAGAACTAAAATGATGTTTTTGTCTTATTTTTAGTGTAACACCACGTACATGCCACACCTGGCACCCGGCCAAGCTCCGCCTCTAACTGGATGTGGGACTTGGCCCCAGCTCCTCATCACTTTCAAGTTTCACTTTCATGTAATCCCATCATCAGAGCTTCAGGGTTCTTAAGGGATGACAGCGACTCTACAGAGACTTCGTTTAATTCTGTATTATACTGAAAATATAAAACAATAAAGTGAATCGTGCAGGAGTAGAATTTTGGAGTCTTTCTTTCTGGTTTTCTAAAATGCACATGATTATCCTTTTCGTGTTATATATTCTAACGGGGTCCATGCCCATGGACAGCTGCCACCCCTGGGCATCCCTGCTTCCCTGCTTCCTCAGCTCCCGTTCCTTCTTGGGTCCAGAGAGGGCCGTGGCATCCGCGGCCGGCCGTCCCCAGGCCATCAGAGGGTGCGCGGCCACTAGGGCTTGTCACATCTGCTTCCCGTAAGTATTTTGCGACCAGTCTTTTAAGTGCTACTTAAATTTGTTTTGTTTTGTTTTTTGGAAAAACAAAAACAAACAAACAAGGGACTTTCCCTGATGGTCCCACGGTTAAGAATCTGCCTTCCAATGCAGAGCACGGGGGTTCAACCCCTGGTCGGGAGCACAGATCCCACGTGTCACAGGGCGCCTAACCCCGCACAATGCAGCGAGCGGCGCTCGTGAGCGCTCGAGTCCACGCTCCACACCCAGAGGAAGCTGCGCACAGCTAGAGAGAAGCCGTGCAGGCTGCAACGCCGCGACAAAGACCCAGCGCAGCTAAACGAACAAGCCAGCAAAGCACAGACAGGCGGAGGGAACAGTGTAAAGAACCCACACGCCCCTCAGCCTTATTTCATATTCTCCCCCTCACTGTATGTGTGTGGGAGCACTTTAAAGCAGACACCATGTATTAAATCTTAAACACCGTTTTTAACTGTCCCTGTGCCCTGAAGCTGCCTTTGGAAGGGACAGAACCTCAGAACTGCACAGACTGTATAAAGAGCACCAGTGGTAAAGGCTGCTTGTGGATGTCCATGCTCACAGCATCACGCTGATTTTTTTCTCACTGACGTGCACAAGAGGGAAACCTTCCAAGTAACTGCTTAAAAACAAACTCAGCAAATGCCTTTGATGCCTGTGAAAAACTTAGAAGGAACCAGGCAATTTTCCAAAAGCACCAGACTCCAAACAGTAACACGCTGGGTCAAACGGACATTTCTGCCGATACCCAGTTATTTCAATTGTCACCTCTCCAGTTACTTAGTGTCCCTGTTTCATTCCACCTGGATAGTGGAAAGGGCCACCTGGTTCACTGACTGTCACTGCCTTTTCTTTTTCCTCACATAAAGAAAAGGGGAGTATTAATTACAGGTGTCATGAGAGCAAGTGAGAGCAAGTGATCTTGTCTAGACACAGAGAAAGGGGGCTCTGGGGCTCAGGGACTGAGCTCTCTGAATACTGACCCATCCAGGGACAGACACACAGACAAAACTGGGACTTCCTTAAGCATGCAAAAGCACAAAATGAATGAATGAATGAATCAATCAAAACTAAAGAGGCTAGAGGCCCAGTAGAATGAATGCTGGAGCCTGCATCCCCAACTAAAATAAAACCTAAAAAATAACACAGTGAGTTTCAAACATATACCATCTTGGGACTTCCCTGATGGTCCAGGGGGTTTGGTCCCTGGTTGGGGAACTGGGATCCCACATGCCGCGTGGCATGGCCAAAAATTAAACCCCAAAATATCAACTCAAAAGAGTTACTCTCTTTCTTCAACTTAACTTCTAAGCCTTGGTCCTTGGTAGAGTCACTTCTACACAACCCAAATCACAGCATATGGGTAGCTCTATACATGCTCCTGCTCCCCTAATACACCAAACACACCCCATGTTGTCTGTCTTCCTCAGAATTAGTTTACCTAGCTGCATGGTTTCTAAGAATGCCTATAAATCCAAATGTAATTCTCTGCTCTACTCCTTTCCTCTTTCTTCAGTCATTCGTCTTTTGGAAGTCAAGTGAAGTGAAAGTCGCTCAGTTGTGTCTGACTCTTTGCGACCCCATGGACTATACAGTCCATGGAATTCTCCAGGCCAGAATACTGGAGTGGGTAGCTGTTCCCTTCTCCAGGGGATTCTCCCAACCCAGGGATCGAACCCAGGTCTCCTGCATTGCAGGCAGATTCTTCACCAGCTAAGCCACAAGGCAGGGCGCAAAAACTGCTCTTTCACCTCATCTCCATCCCCTTCTGCCACAGGGCACCATCCCCAGAGGTACCCCTGCCTCCAGGAACTAGCTTGTGCTTCCGCCGCTAGAGACAACACTCTGCAGCCCACTCTCCACCTGGCCTATTCCCACCTCTCTGTAAGGGCTCAGATTAAAAGTCACTTATTCCAGGAGGCTTCCCTGACCCTTTTGATGACCTTAACTTTCTGGACTTCAAGGGTCAAGGTATTCATCACACTCTGTATTGTAACCATTTGTCTAACAGTCTGTTTGATCACTAGAACCAAGCACAAGTCATTTTTCTGAGCCCGATTAGCCAAGTGGTCTGGTCTCTCTTGAGCCTTAGTTTCCTCATCTGTGGGAGGGGATAATTATGCAGTGTCTCCCACCATTCACAAGGATGTTATGAAAATCACATGAGGCAGTAGTGCAAAGATTCTTGGTACAGCATGAAGGGCTGTAACAATGTTGATAATCATTACTGATTATACATCTGTACTTAATTCCAACAGATAAAAAGCAGCCACATAATTGTAACTTTTTGAGGATCACAGATGAATAGTGATCGCCCACATTTACTGAAGGGCTCCCCTGGTGGCTCAGTGGTAAAGAATCCACCTGCCAATGCAGGAGACTTAGATTCCATCCCTGGGTTGGGAAGATACCCTGAAAAGGAAATGACAACCCATTCTTGCCTGGGAAATCCCACGCACAGAGGAGTCTGGTGGGCTACAGTCCATGAGTTGCAAAAGAGTTGGACGTGACTCAGAGGCTAAACACCACCACTTATTGGATGCTTATGGGCACCATACCAGGCAGTTTATATGCATTTTGTCACTGTCTCCTCATGCAAACGAACGGGGTAAGACCTCTTAATATTCTCATTTCTCAGAGGCTCAGAAGACTGAATCATTTTCCGGAGGACACACTGTTTTAGAATAGGATGCTAGGAGCCCGTGTAAGCCTCTCTTCAACAAATGTCCACACTTGTGTCCATAGAAAACAGTGCCCACAATGTCCACAGGCTCATGGGCTCCCTAAAGCCCATGTTCTGTGGGCTGAGCCCTTGTTCAAGGCAGAGAAATGAATTCTGCAGAAAAGTTCAAAGATTTACACACCTTGCAGTTCTGGGTGGTCATGAGAATAAAACCTCTGTCAGCAAGAATTTGAGAGCCTGGGAACAGGTTGTAAATCCTGAGGTCTAACCAGGCATTGCTGCCTTGGCAATTTAAGTCACTGGATGACTGAAGACTCTTGGCCCAAGAGCCACCTGGCATGAATACTGCACTCTGATACATCAGGTGCCGGAAGAAGCTGATGGTACCAGCTGTCAAACTCCAGCCACTAGCAGCAACAGGCAGACACTTCAGGGTATTATAAATAGTTTCTGAAGATACTCATGGCTTGATGGCGCCCACAAACTGGAAAAGCATTTGCTAAACAGAATGTAAGCGGCCACAAGGAACCAGAGCAGAAGCAGCAACAAGAGTGTGTCGAACCATCTGGCTGTGGCCTCTCCTAATCTCAGAAAGGCTTTAGAAACTGTGAGGCATCACCATGGGTGTAAGAAGTGTGTGTGGCTCACACCGAGAAGGGTGAGAGACAGCAGCCTGGCCACTAGGCATGGTGAAACCCATCCCTCTGCAGAAAAATCCCTGGGCCTGTGCCACAAGCCAACATAAGCAATTAAAACATGAAAGCAATCTCGTGGGCCAGGCTGCGTTTTTCAGCGTGGCACCGCGTGGGCAAAGCCTCAGAGACCACCTGGGAATGGACTGAGATGAGCCAAACTGGTTGCCATGGTGAAGGCTCCCCGAACCAAGGAACAAAGGCTTACGGAGAATGTGGCTTCGAGACAGCCTGCTGAGTACTGTGAGGTGTGATGGTCCTCACAAAGAAAGGGTGGAGATCAGCTGTTCAGGTTCCCTCGGGAGACAGAAAGGGAATGTGGCTGAGGAACTGGCTGAAGCTGGGGTCAGGGGCAGCAGCCTGAGGGAATTCCGCACCCCTGAGACCCGTCACGTGTGGGACTAAGCACATGCACAGAGAAAGGAAACAGACACACAAACAAGAAAGGTGCCAAGCAGCCCCCTAAAGGTCAGAAAGGCAGACGCCTCCTTGAAACAACGTTTGCTTTGCTTTTAACAAAGGGCCTGTGGTTCTTGTGGCGAAAATACTGGAGTGGCTTGCCATTCCCTCCTGCAGTACATAGTGAGGGACAGGGAAGCCTGGCGTGCTGCAGTCCATGGGGTCACAAAGAGTCGGACACAACTTAGCGACTAAAGAACTGAACAACAACATCCTCTATCAGATATTATGTTGGCGCCCCGTAACTTCAACTTCTATCAGAGCAAAGATGGAGGACACAGGCCCACACATTTTTACCTTTAATTCTGAGACCCAGAAAGTTCTGAAATACGAAAGCTTTTTTCTAAGTGTGTGTAAATCAGTCACTTGGTAACAAAAATCTGACCCCAAGTAACACATATTTATAGTCTTCCCTTCCAGCTGAAAGTCATACCACAGATACATCAACATGTCTGATCGCAGAGTGCAACCCCAGACCCACTTGGGTTTGAGGCAATGTAAGACGTAATAAGCAAAGAAATTTCCTTTAAAACTTCAGATAACTGATTCTGGACATATATCTCCTTTTCTACACACCAGTAAAAATCAAAGAAATGCTGGACCATTTGGGATGGGGTGGATACCATCAAAAAGACATCTGCAAGATCTCATTTAGACTCTCTGAAGGAACGTGGCTTTGAGGCAATTTGCGTGTCCTCATAGGGTCCATGGATAAGCCTATCCTTATGTTCCAGCCCTAGTTTAGAGTTTACCTCTGATGATTAATTCTGTGAAACTCCACCTCTGCACCCAGATAAATCCAAAGCAACACCAGGCTTTTCATCCACACAGCAAAGTTCGGAAGATTTTTTACCACAATGGTAAGGATGGGTAACAAGTCAGCCATTGCTTACTCCTCTCCCAAAAATGTGTGAGCTGAGGACTTGACTGCTTTCATCTCCAAGGGTCCATGATTTTAGAAGAGGAATATTTTAAAAAAGCAAAGTTAATTATGAGGTGTTTTCTCAAGGATTCAAAGAGTGTTTTCGATGAACAAAAAGACTCCAAGCTTTTCTATCAAAATGATCTGCTTTTCCTGTTTCATAGCAGAAAGATCATTTTGGGCACCTGAGGACAAGGAAAGAGGACCTCCTCTCCCACAAAAAAGGACTAAAGACGGTTTATTAACAAAAAGACTCGGATTCAAAATCACACACCACCACTTAAGAGCTGTATGACCTTGGAAAGTTTACATCCCTGAGGCTGAATATCATCTGGAACCTGGAGGAAACAACACTTTCCTCGTAGGGTTTTTATGAGGATGAAATGACATGGAAAACATTCAATATATGGTAGCTATTATTGTGGCTGCAATTAGATTCTGGAAGTTGAACAAGGCCTGGCCTCACTTCTTACTTCACCAGATTGCCTGGCTCAGCACAGTGTAGGGAATACTGACTTCACAAGCACAGAGCCAGTGGCTGTTAAACACACAGAGCAACAAATCACATTGGTAAACCAATCTCCCCCCGCTAATAACTGCTTCCCAGGCTACTGCATTTGCTTTGTTAAAGAACTCAATAGGTCCTGAGGGCTATGAAACTGAATCTTCTAGAAAAGGGTGAGCTTCATCAGACTTAAAGATTCTGTTAAGGGCCTAGTACTATGGGAGGAATCCATTCAAAGCCATGCTTTTTACAGAAGGCTAAGCAAAAAAAATAGTCCATCCTAAAGGACTGGTTAATCAGTCCTGAATATTCATTGGAAGGACTGATGCTGAAGCTGAAACTCCCATACTCTGGCCACCTGATGCAAAGAATTGACTCATCTGAAAAGATCCCGATGCTGGGAAAGATTGAAGGCAGCAGGAGGAGAGGATGAGATGAGGATGAGAGACAGAGGATGAGATGGTTGGATGGCATCACTGACTCAATGGACATGATTTTGAGTAAACTCCGGGAGTTGGTGATGGACAGGGAGGCATGGAGCACTGCAGTCCATGGGGTCATGAAGAGTCAGACACGACTGAGCGACTAAACTGAAGCAAAAACATGCACCTAAATAACTTGGCATGTTTTCTGAGGCTTATCTTACACCCTCCCCTCAACCAATCCTTTCAGGTGACAAACATTTACTGAGATGCACTATGTACCACATTAAGTGCTGGGGCACAAAAATGAAAAGATATAGCCCTTTCCTCTCAAAGATTTCAGGCTTGCAAGTGAGATAGTTACATGAATCAGTATGGTACATGCTCTCAGCGCTAATGAGAAACACAGGTTTACAAAGGGACTATCTAAAAACAAAGATCTTTTTGTATTTCCTTAATGTAAGATATTTCCATAATGTTGGGATTTTATATAGTGCACATGAGTGACTTTAGAAATTAGGGGAAATAAAAACTTTACAGGAAAAATAAAAGAGCTCAGTGATGGAACAGTATGACTGATTATCTAACATTCAAATACAGGAGTGAGTGCCAAAATTCAGCAAAGAACCAGAACTTTGATGGGACCCAGGAGAAGAACGGAGGGCACCCCACACCACCTGGAGGTAAAAGTGACAAGTCAGACTTCCCCAAGAAAGTGGTACTTAAGGTGAGACAATAACTGAATGATAGTTTGCCAATGAGAGTGTAAGCTGGTGTAAGTACAGCCCTTTTAGAGAGCAATCTGGGAATATCTGTCAGTTTTTAAAATGTGTAGGAACTTCCCTGGTAGTCCAGTGGCTAAGACTCTCTGTTCCCCACGCAGGGGGCCTGGGTTCAACCCCTGGTCAGGGAACTTGATCCCACACACCACAACAAAGATTGAAGATCCCACGTGCCACAGCTAAGAACTGGAAGAGCCAAACAAAACAAATATTTTTTTAAATAAAATGTGTAGACCCCTCCACTAAGATGTTCCTCTTCTACTGAGATGAATGCCAGGAAACTACACAAAGGTCTGTGTAAAAAGATGTTTACTGCATCACTGTATATGATGACACTGGAAATAACTTAAGTGTCCATCGAGAGGGGATTCTTAAAGTAGGAAGTATACCAGAACATAACCATGAAAATGTAAAATAAAACTTACAAATAGCATATTGTTTTAAAAGGCAAGTTATAGAATAGCGTGATCTTATTTTTGTATAAATAGTTTTATACATACTTCATTTGTATATGAATAGGAAAAGTCAGAAAAGATACACAACAAGCCATATCAGGCCTATGAGAGCTGGTAGGGGAGGGAGAGTGGTGAGGCGAGGGAATCTCATTCTCTCACCTTCTCTATATTTACGTTTTTATGACAACACATTTCTTTAGTATTTAAAAAAGTTTTTTTTTAAGTTTATTAACTGGACAGTTATGAGTACAAAAAAGGAGATTTTAGAGAGAGTGTATTCAGAGACAGGCTTCCCCGGCAGCTCAGTGGTAACGAATCCGTCTGCCAATGCAGGAGATGCAGGAAGATCCCCTGGAGGAGGGCATGGCAAACCATTTCAGTATTTTTGCCTGGAGAATCCCATGGACAGACGAACCTTGTGGGCTCCTGTAGTCCACGGGGACTCAAAGGGCCGGATACGACTTAGCACCTAGGCACACGTGCACTCATGCAGAACTAGATGATTGCTATTTGAAAACAGGAGGCACCTGAGTGCAGGTGACGGGATCCAGGGAGACCTCACAGAAGAGCCAGAAATGAGGGGCTCTCCTTGGAGAATGGAGGACAGAGAGTGTGGAATGAGCAAACAGCACAAGAACAGAAAAACCTAAGAACAGTCTTCAAACAGACGAGAACAGTACACAGAAAAGTGGACCAGAGATTTTCAAGAATGAAAAGCAGGAAACATCTGAAGAGCAGAGGTATCAACACATCTTTTTATTTATTTTTTTAACACATCTTTTTAAAGGCGGGTATCTACTAAACAGATTAAAAACTAAATTTTCACTAAATCTCTACTATAACTTTGTTTGCTAAGAGGGAAAGCAGAGGGAGAGAAAAAGTTGTTTTAAGCACCAGAACAATTTAAATTAAAATGCCAATTTACTCACAAATTGTTCCACTACAAATACCAGTGACACAATGGAAAAGGCTTTGAAAGCAAACCTGTAGTTCTTCTTCGAAGATGAGTTTCAGACCAAACCCCAGCCTCTCTCTCTCTTTCTCCCTGGTGGAGACTCACTTACCTCATTCCCTTTTGGGAGCCCAGTCCTTCTCTCAGAAAGATCTAAGGTAAGTGGCTCATACTTCAGTGTGAACTTAAAGTCATTCTTCCCTTTCAACGTATTTTAATTTTAGGTCCTAACTTCCCCGGTGGCTCAGATGGTAAAGAATCTGCCTGCAATGCAGTAGACCTGAGTTCAATCCCTGGGTCAGGAAGATCCCAAGAAGGAAATGGTAATCCACTCCAGTATTCTTGCCTGGAGAATTCCATGGATAAAGGAGTATGGCGGGCTACAGTCCATGGGGTTGCAAAGAGTCAGACACGACTGAGCAACCAACACTTTCACTAAATACAAATGTTTAATTTGGAGATCCAGTGTTTTTAAAGCAATTGAGAACATCAGGCAACAGATGAAGATGGAGGGAAAAGGTTCCTCATGGCCATGGGAAGAGTCACCTACACTTGGAAGCTAGTCTTCTTTTAATGTCTAAACCACACAGAAACAGCCCTCTCAGAACTGTGAGCTTGATCCAGGATCCATAGGTTGAATTCTAAAACACGGATGGAGTAGAGGTGGGGGAATATTACTCCCTTGTAGCACATTTCCTTAAAACACATCAGCAAATGAACTGAAGCTATAGCCATTTTCTGGTTAATTTAATCAACTGGAGACAAGAAAACTAGTGAATTCTGCTGAGAAAGTATCCCTCTGGGGGTTAAATGGTCTCTTGGGCTGTCCCATCCATCAAATTAATTCAATAACCCTGAGTTCTCATTCCACATTGTGTTATATGGATATTACTTTGGCAGGTTCAATGTTGATGACCTAATAAGCATCTCACCAGCGTTTGTGAATAGCTTGGCAGCTAAAAGGTCTCTTTCTCCCTTCCTAAAGGAGGGTCTAAAACAATGCCCAAGGGACCCTGGGGGAAGTACCACAACTAGCACAGGTGAAACCCTGCCCCACTTTTAAACAGGGGCTTCATTTACGAAAAGGTGATGGTTTAAAATGCTTTCAGTTGACTGTATGTTTCCCAATCCAAAACATAGGTAATTTTAAGGCATCTGGCAATTGATAGGGAGAGTAAATATATGAGGGTTAATCGTCCTACATTGCCCATATTTGGAACAATAATAAAAGGGAAAAATGAAATAGCAAACATTTTTTAAAGTCCAACATTGCTAACAAGACTAATGAGTAACCATTTTTAACCTATCAGATGGGCAAATTTTTTTAAAACATTCTTCCAATGTGGGAGAGTATTTAAGAAAGCTGGTGCTGGGCTGTGCTGGGGGCTCAGTGGTGAAGAATCTGCCTGCCAGTGCAGGAGACACAGGCTTGATCCTTGATTCGGGAAGACCCCACACGCCTCGGAGCAACTAAGACTGCGCCACAACTATTGAGCCTGCGCCCTAGAGTCTCTGCTCTGCAACAAGAGACGCTACTTCAGTGAGGAGCCGGAGCACCGCAGGTGGAGTGCAGCCCCCACAGAATAGAGACCCAGCACTGCCAAAATAAATAAATACATGCATAAAATTATTTGAAAAAGAAAGCTGGGCCTGGTGAGAGTATACTTCCTTTCAAAGAATAATTTGAAATTTTGCTCAAAACATCTTTTAATGTGCATATGCTATGACTCAGCTATTTCATTTCTAGGGACATATTCTAATAAAATAAACAAGTATCCAAAAAAGGATGCACAAAGATAATCTTCATATGATAACCTATACTAGTAAAAAGTTGTAAAAATCACAAATTTCCATTAGAAGTGAGCTGTAACTTATGTTATAAAATGGGATACTACAGTCATTAGCACTGATAATGCAGAGGCATACTGACTCATAAGTACATTCATAACATGCTATTAATGACAGGCAGGTTATAACAACATATAGTGCGTGAAATTTCACTTTTGTTAAGCAATACAGACACACACATACAGAATATAAATTGAAAAGTGTTAAGCAATTTATATACACACACACATCCTGACCTATAAATTGAAAAAGTATAATTCTCTTCAAAATATACTAGCATAAACAGTGTGATATATAGATGTGTGAGGTTTAATTTATATTCTACCAGTAAGTCGTTATTTAGCATCTTAAAGACTTAATAATATGTTGGAGCTTCCCAGGTGGCTCAGTGGTAAAGAATCTCCCTGCCCATGCAGGAGACACGGGTTTGATCCTGGGTCAGGAAGATCCCCTGGAGAAGGAAACAGCAACCCACTCCAGTATTCTTGCCTGGGAAATCTCATGGACAGAGGAGCCCAGCAGGCCACAGTCCATGGGGTCACAAAGAGTCGGACATGACCTAGTAATGACCAGAACAGCAAATCACATGTTGACATGTCTATTATAAGGCTTCAATTACCTTTATTCTCTGATCAATATCAGAGCATTTGTTAATAACTATAATGGATACTGGAAATGGTTGTTACTGATAAAAAGACAGGTGTTGCAAATATATGGCTCAGCCTGAAATGTTACACAGGCAACTCCGCCACGGTCCAGGTGTGAGAAGCAGGCGAGCCCAGCCGCCTCTGGCCCTCCAGCTCGTGTGGAGGAGGCTTCTGTGGTGTGAGCAGCCTGTGAGGCCGGCTGAATCCCACAGCTGAGGTGCCACAGCTGCTCACCCCACGTGCTTCCACTGGCCAGGAGCCGGGGGCTCACCAGCAGTTCCCAGCGTGGCGGTGTGCCCATCTAGTGATGCATGTTTGTCTCTGTAACAAGATTTGGTCCAGAGAACAGTTTTCGATTTACCCTTCTACCTCTTCGGGAAGCTGTGGCAAGGGGTCTTTGCCACGGGCCTCACCATGGTCCTCGCCCCCAGGGATCTGTAATCGTTGGAGGCCACTGATACCTACCAAGCATGACCTTATTAACTGTGAACTACTGAACTGACTTTGGTCACTGTGCAACCAAGGCTGTCAGATGCCGGAACTGCAGCAGGGATTACCTACAAATGGTGGGACCCTGAGACTCCTGCCCACCCTTCTCCAAGGTGCTTTCTAATTTTTCCTGTAATGAACAGGCAGGATGTGTTTTCTAAATAATAAACAAATAAAAGGAATCAAACTGCACAGACTGCACTATCACCACCTGCTGGCAAATATTTAGAAGGGCCCCTCGGGTTAATGCAGACTCATCGCCAGTAAGCAGCAGGGCTGACGTTCTACTCACCGGCTTCAAGTCGTTTTCAATTTAGAAGCGTAACATTTGGATTATTCTGGAGGGGAAAAAAATCACCTATTGTGATGGACAGCATACTTTAAAGTAGGAAGCTCTCTTTAAGCAAGCTATGTTAAAAGAATTCTGACTTTTCCAAAGAAAAATACAGTTCCATTGACCATGGTTTAAGTATAAAGAAAATCATACTCTGCTGGATGTAACATTATTCATTTGGTCATCTGTCAAATAGTCCGCATGTTCTTAAATGCATCCCTCCCAACTGTCAATATGTAAAGCAAAGTATATGTCTACTGGACCCGTCTTCACAAAAACATCTATTAACTGATGACCATAAGCTGACGAAGGAAATGGCAACCCACTCCAGTACTCTTGCCTGGAAAATCCCATGAACAGAGGAGCCTGGAGGGCTACAGTTCATGGGGTTGCAAAGAATCAGACACAACTTAGCAATGAAACAGCTGTTGACTATGAGTTAGGTCTGTATTCTATTAGATGTTAATCCACATCACCCCTTGATTTTTCCCATTGCTGTATGCCATTCCCTCGCTTCCATCAGCACCATCTATTGCCACAACTGTTTGGCAATGTCTGAACAGAAGGCGTAAAAATAGCTCTTACTACCACTACCCATGCGCTGTGTGATAATCGGGGAATTTACTTTGCAAAGCACCCTTCCCCAAAGGGTGTTCTCCTTTATACCTTCATTCATTCTTTTCTTACCACAGGATGACATATCTTTACCTTTGCCTCTCCACCCCACACCATCTTCTTGAGGCCTGTATCAAATATCAGAAAAGCCTTGTTTAATTTATCCCCCAAGAAGTAAATGTTTCTTGCTCTGTGGTCTTGGAATACTGTGCTGGTCTCTTTCTAGCAGTACTTGCTTCATCCTAACTTAGACAATATTGTTGCAAACATGAGTTGTATCAACCAGCAGATGTGCAGACTTAGCACTCATAGAGCACCCCCCAACCCCCGCCACCATGATGTTTGACAGGGGTGCCGTAAATATGCACTGAGTTTTTTGCCAAGTTGAAAGTGTGAACCTTTGATTACATGGCTCAGACCTAAATAGCCACTGACTTGGATATGTGTGAGCACACCGCATGTATACACACACACATATACACCACGGATATAACCAGCTCAAATGGTGAGAGATGATACCAACCACAGTAAGAATGTCACCAAGGTCAGCAGCTTCATGGGCAAAGCCAAAACACTGACCATGGGCTACACCCAGTTTAAATCATGTTAAGGATCTGGCTCTTTGGATGTTTTTAATCAGGGGGTGGTCAAAATGGACTCAATCAATAAGGCTATAATCTCTCCAGTCTTAATATCTCTGCTGAATTTCTAACAGGAGTATCAGTATCTTAGCCTCAGGGTTTGGGTTCTGTAAGCAAAGCCAATTCCGTTGTAACCACAGTAGTTACAACAGCTCCACGCCAGGACAGCCTTTCCCCAGGCTGCTCTCTGGGCCACAGAGCCTCCTGGTGGCACAGGACTCGTGTGTGTGACCGGCCACAGGTGACCGCCTCCCTCTCCCTGCCAACCTCTGCTCTCTTCTGTGCCTGACTCCCATCACCCCAGCTCGGGAAACACAAGCGCTGCTGCCCTCAGGACATCCATCCTGCCAGCTCAGGCTCACCCCATTCCACCCTGTCCTCTCTCCACGGAAGAAGATGCTACAGGGACACCCCACCCCCCTCCAACCATCTCGCTCTCCCATTACACCCCTCACACCCTACTCATCATTTCTATAAATTATTTACACATCCGCTTTCATTATAAATATGTTACTTGGAATCTGCTTGAAATGAATGGAAAACAGACAAATCCTTTTAACAGAAAGGATAGGGAGCAAGGGTCCACTGTGAGCTCGACACACACACACTCAATGGTTACTCACACAGAGGGCACACAAGACTTTACCTGCAACTGTTAAATCCACTCTCCACACTGGAAGGGACTACAGCCGTCCTCTAATTTCAGTAGGGCCGACTTTCTGATTCCAAGGCAGGTGCAACTGTCTCCCCCACACGATCATCCTACATAATTAAAAGGGAAGGGACAACGTGGAGCTGCCAATACTCTATTTTACCAATTTCAGGACTTTTTAAAATCACCATCTCTTTTGGAAAAGGATACTTTAGTATCACAAAAGAACATGCCACCAGAATGACAATGATTAAATTTAGCTTTATGAAACTGACTTCACTGCATTTCCTCTGTCATGGACCTGAGCTGGTGTGGGGATAGACTAATAGGAATCAGTGGCCTAGATTGTTTCAAAATTTCAGACCCTCTAAGGACCAAAGTTTTAGATATTCAAGAAATCATGTCATAACTGTACATTATTTCCTTAATATTTTTGATTAAATAAACTCACATTTTTAGTTTTCTTTTAAAAGAAAACTGTGGATCATTCCATAAAGGAAAAATCAATATCACTTGCCACAAATAAAAGCAACCACAAATGAATGCAATAAAAACAAAATATGTTATTAAATTCCAGCTAGATACTGTTGCCTGGTCTCTCTCTGCACTGCCAAGGGAGATTGGCAAGTGTTAGAGCAGTTATTAAAGACTATCATTAAAAAAGCTTTCTCTTTGACAAAATCAGAGGGTTGAAATTAAATTGAAAAGAAATTACTTTCACACAAGGTGATGCAATATTATTTAATGCTAGGTCCAGGCTCCATCTAAAATCATCTCTAGTGGTTCATGTCCTACTCAAGAGCCATACTAATCAAGACACTTTGGTGGCTGAATCTCATTCATTCATTCATTCATTCAACACACTTACTGAGCACCTACAATGTTCCAAGCACTGCACACAATAGAATGAATAAAACAAACATGGTACGTTTTGCAAAAAGCTCACCTTTCAGTGGTGAAACCTACATTAAACAAACGGTGACACAAAGTATATTTGTGGTGACTTCCCTGGTGGTCCAGTGGTTAAGACTCCGTGCTTCCACTGCAGGAGGCATAGGTTTGACCCATGGTCAGGGAATTAGCATCCCATGTGCCACACAGTGCAGCCAAAAAAAAAAAAAAAAAACACCTCAAAAAAGTATATTTGTGCTGTTTATATAAATATATGTAGATACATGTAAGATATATCAAAATATGATATGCATGTGATAAGGTTGTATATACACACACACACAAACATGCCTTTATCTGGTAAGTGCTATAAACAAAAAAGGGCTTCCCAGGTGGCACTAGTGGTAAAGAACCCACCTGCCAGTGAAGGAGATATGACACAAGGGTTCAATCTTGGGTCAGGAAGATCCCCTGAAGGAAGGCATAGCAACCCACGCCAGTACTCTTGCCTGGAATCCCATGGACAGAGGAGTCTGGTGAGCTACAGTTCACGGGGTTGCAAAGAGTTGCACAGAACTGAAGCAATTTAGCACGCATGCATAAAGGGAAAAGAACAAGGTATTGTGGTGTAGTTTTATGAGTAAGGCTCTCTTTAAACAAGGGGTTCAGGAAAAACTGTCATGGACCTGAGCTGGTGTGGGGATAGACTAATAGGAATCAGTGGCCTAGATTGTTTCAAAATTTCAGACCCTCTAAGGACCAAAGTTTTAGATATTCAAGAAATCATGTCATAACTGTACATTATTTCCTTAATATTTTTGATTAAATAAACTCACATTTTTAGTTTTCTTTTAAAAGAAAACTGTGGATCATTCCATAAAGGAAAAATCAATATCACTTGCCACAAATAAAAGCAACCACAAATGAATGCAATAAAAACAAAATATGTTATTAAATTCCAGCTAGATACTGTTGCCTGGTCTCTCTCTGCACTGCCAAGGGAGATTGGCAAGTGTTAGAGCAGTTATAAAAGACTATCATTAAAAAAGCTTTCTCTTTGACAAAATCAGAGGGTTGAAATTAAATTGAAAAGAAATTACTTTCACACAAGGTGATGCAATATTATTTAATGCTAGGTCCAGGCTCCATCTAAAATCATCTCTAGTGGTTCATGTCCTACTCAAGAGCCATACTAATCAAGACACTTTGGTGGCTGAATCTCATTCATTCATTCATTCATTCAACACACTTACTGAGCACCTACAATGTTCCAAGCACTGCACACAATAGAATGAATAAAACAAACATGGTACGTTTTGCAAAAAGCTCACCTTTCAGTGGTGAAACCTACATTAAACAAACGGTGACACAAAGTATATTTGTGGTGACTTCCCTGGTGGTCCAGTGGTTAAGACTCCGTGCTTCCACTGCAGGAGGCATAGGTTTGACCCATGGTCAGGGAATTAGCATCCCATGTGCCACACAGTGCAGCCAAAAAAAAAAAAAAAAAAACCTCAAAAAAGTATATTTGTGCTGTTTATATAAATATATGTAGATACATGTAAGATATATCAAAATATGATATGCATGTGATAAGGTTGTATATACACACACACACAAACATGCCTTTATCTGGTAAGTGCTATAAACAAAAAAGGGCTTCCCAGGTGGCACTAGTGGTAAAGAACCCACCTGCCAGTGAAGGAGATATGACACAAGGGTTCAATCTTGGGTCAGGAAGATCCCCTGAAGGAAGGCATAGCAACCCACGCCAGTACTCTTGCCTGGAATCCCATGGACAGAGGAGTCTGGTGAGCTACAGTTCACGGGGTTGCAAAGAGTTGCACAGAACTGAAGCAATTTAGCACGCATGCATAAAGGGAAAAGAACAAGGTATTGTGGTGTAGTTTTATGAGTAAGGCTCTCTTTAAACAAGGGGTTCAGGAAAAAACCTATGTGAATGTAACAATTAGGTTGAGCCTATAGGAAGAACAAGATTTACCAGGCTGAAAGTGTCAAGAGGCAGGGGAGAATGCCTGGGGCATTCTAGGCAGAGGTAACCATGGTGTAGACAAGAGTTTGGCTCCTCTGGGGAACTGGAAGAAAGAAGCATGGCTGGAATGCAGCAAGGAGAGGAAGAGTGGGCTAGGCAGTTTTCCAGCCTCCTCGGTCGAGCGATCAGAACCTTTCTACCTCTCTCTGCAGAGATCTCTTCCATCTCTGCACCACTCCCCAGAAATGTCTCCTTTTACTAAAGAGAAACCCATCTCTCTCCCTCATCTAATGAGTTTATACATTAACATAGATGGGAATACCAGACCACCTGACCTGCCTCTTGAGAAATCTGTATGCAGGCCAGGGAGCAACAGTTAGAACTGGGCATGGAACACCAGACTGGTTCCAAATAGGAAAAGGACTATGTCAAGGCTGTATATTGTCACCCTGCTTATTTAACTTCTATGCAGAGTACATCATGAGAAATGCTGGGCTGGAAGAAACACAAGCTGGAATCAAGATTTCCAGGAGAAATATCAATAACCTCAGATATGCAGATGACACCACCCTTATGGCAGAAAGTGAAGAAGAACTAAAGGGCCTCTTGATGAAAGTGAAAGAGGAGAGTGAAAAAGTTGGCTTAAAGCTCAACATTCAGAAAAAGAAGATCATGGCATCCGGTCCCATCACTTCATGGGAAATAGATGAGGAAACAGTGGAAACAGTGTCATACTTTATTTTCGGGGGCTCTAAAATCACTGCAGATGGTGACTGCAGCCATGAAATTAAAAGACGCTTACTCTTTGGAAGAGAAGTTATGACCAACCTAGATAGCATATTCAAAAGCAGAGACATTACTTTGCCAACTAAGGTCCATCTAGTCAAGGCTATGGTTTTTCCTGTGGTCATGTATGGATGTGAGAGTTGTACTGTGAAGAAGGCTGAGTGCCGAAGAATTGATGCTTTTGAACTGTGGTGTTGGAGAAGACTCTTGAGAGTCTCTTGGACTGCAAGGAGATCCAACCAGTTCATTCTGAAGGAGGTCAGTCCTGGGATTTCTTTGAAAGGAATGATGCTAAAGCTGAAACTCCAGTACTTTGGCCACCTCATGCGAAGAGTTGACTCATTGGAAAAGACTCTGATGCTGGAAGGGATTGGGGGCAGGAGGAAAAGGGGACGACCGAGGATGAGATGGCTAGATGGCATCACTGACTCAGTGGACATGAGTCTGAGTGAACTCTGGGAGTTGGTGATGGACAGGGAGGCCTGGCGTGCTGCAATTCATGGGGTTGAAAAGAGTTGAACACAACTGAGCGACTGAACTGAACTGATAGCAGTTCAACCCTTTGTCTCACAGAAAAAATTCAACCCTTCTTCCACATGGGAGCCCATTATATATCTGCAGAGAGCTAACATGTTACAACTGAAGCTTCTCTTCCAAATTAGACAACACTCAAGTTTCTGAGCTACATATGGTCTGTGGCTCTCTTGCATGGAAGGTAGATTTCCAAGGCCCATTTCTGTTATGGCATTAGAATTTCCCTCTCCACATATAATCCAAAGTTTGTTTTCAGCCTTGGGTATTCTTTTATTTTGCTCTGTTTCTAACAGCTTTTCTGGATAATACCCAAATAAGTTATGGTCAGGCCTGAATTTCTCAAGAACTGGGAAATCTCAAATGTATGCCATCATTAATATTTATTTCTTCTTTCATGTCTCTTTCCCACATCTTGGAAGACACATTTCATTTGTAGAGGTGGGCTAAGGATCTTTCTCAAATAATGGAGTGGCAATAGATTCTGATGTAAACTGAATTCAAAGATATCATACTCGAAGCTTGCAGTATAAAAAACACACACAAGTTATTATTGCTCAAACTAACCATCCATTTATTGGGAAGACTCTGGGAAGGTGCATGTAATGCCAGAAAATTGCTCTGGATTGCTTCACCTCCAGCCCCAGATTCCCTGGAAACTAGGGTGAGGTTACAGGGATGGTGCTGTGTAAGCAGGGCACTCTGCCAAGCAGGGTTCACATATCTGCACTTCAAGACTGGAGTGGAAAAACAGATCAAAACGTTCATGAATAAATAGTGCATCCTGGCACGCTGGATGAAAGTTAAGTGGCCTTTAACACAATTTAGCCAAATAAATTGACATCTCTCAGCATTCCCTTCCTCCCTGCCCTCTCCCCTCTTATCATATTAGGTCCGATTTCTAGCTGCTTCCTGTTGCAAGGTGAATTGTCCCAGGGAAAAGGGTTGCTTCCACGTGATCTCTTATTCCTGAAGCTTCTTTCACTCTGTGGCTGTCATATTGCCCATTACCCCTTCATCAGGGGAGGCCCTGTGGTCTGAGGAAAAGCAGAAGAAATTCAAAGGTGATGAGCTACTTCTTGCCTATTAGTCCTAAATACCTTTGGGATAGGGAGTGGGAGATACTAAATAGAACACAGAAAGTCTGTCTTCTCACTAGCCTGCCCATCAAGCTCTCCTTCAGCATGTAATCCGAAGAAGTACCATGCAGGAAAAAGAGTCCTCACGTATGAGTGAAATTGTATCACCAATAGCATTAAAGCTCAGTGAATTTAAGTGACAGATGAAAGGGCTTCTCTATCTCACCAGAAGCATCCAACATGTAAAGCTGTAGGAATCAGTGTTCCCCTTAAATTACCAACTCCTAGAGGGCAGGGGGGCTCCCCAGGTGGCGCGAATTGTAAAGAACCCACCTGCCAATGCAGGAGACATAAGAGACGAGGGTTCATTCCCTGAGTCGGGAAGATCCCCTGGTGGAGGGCCTGGCAACACACTCCGGTATTCTTACCTGGGAAACTCCATGGACAGAGGAGCCTGAGAGGTTACAGTCCAGGGGTCACAACAAGTCAGACACCACTGAGCAACTAACACTCACACCTTTCAGCCCAGAGGTCTTTCTTCCACTGCACCCTTCCCTTCCCTGAAAAGACACGGTTTTGGTGAGACTCTAATGTTTTTTTCCTCTTTCCTTTTCTTTATTTTCACGCTTTTATATTTGATGTTTAAAATCATCTTCAAGAAAATTCTAGGGGTAAAAGTTAAAGTGTGTTTGTGTAAATTGACACCAGTTGCTATAACAGATAATTCCCAGTCTTAGTAGCTTAACACAATCTATTTACCCCCCAACTCATATAAATTCCCAAATGAGTGTTCTTTTTTTTTTAATTGGAGTTTAGTTGCTTTACAATGTTGTGTTAATATCTGCTGCACAGCAAAATGAATCAGCCACACATAGACATATATTCCTCTTTGTCACCTCGGAGCACTGAGTTCCCTGTGCTACAGAACAGCTTCTCAGTAGTTATCTACTTTATACATGCATATGCTGGAAAACCCCATGGACAGAGGAGCCTGGTGGGCTGCAGTCCATGGGATCGCTGAAGGTCGGACACGACTGAGCAACTTCACTTTCACTTTTCACTTTCATGCATTGGAGAAGGAAATGGCAACCCACTTCAGTGTTCTTGCCTGGAGAATCCCAGGGACGATGCTGCTGCTAAGTCGCTTCAGTCATGTCCAACTCTGTGCGACCCCATAGACGGCAACCTACAGGTTCCCCTGTCCCTGGGATTCTCCAGGCAAGAACACTGGAGTGGGTTGCCATTTCCTTCTCCAATACATGAAAGTGAAAAGCGAAAGTGAAGTCGCTCAGTCGTGTCCAACTCTTAGCGACCCCATGGACTGCAACCCACCAGACTCCTCCACCCATGGGAGTTTCCAGGCAACAGTACTGGAGTGGGGTGCCATCGCCTTCACACAGTAGTGTATATATGTCAATCCCAGTCTCCCAATTCATCCCATTCCCCTTTTGCCCCTCGGTGTCCATGTTTGTTCTCTATCTGTGTCTCCATTTCTACTTTGCAAATAGGCTCATCTGTACCACTCTCCTAGATTTTTTAAGTCTGCAACCCAATTTAAAAGCAAACTATGCCATCCAGTAAGCTTATTTCCTTAGAAGACATTATTTTAGAAAGTGCAGAGCAGAATATAATTTAAGTCATTAAGAAAAACACCCTCTCCTGCTTTCGTAGCAAAACACTTCCCCACTCCTTGCTGACAGATGACTTCAAAACAGCCTCTGAAAGGAATCACAACTGTGAGCAGTTGAATAGTGAACATCACAAAGAAAGGAGGGTTTACTATGCATTCGTTTGCTTCTCAAGGAGAAGACTTAGGAGAGATTTTCTGGAGGCTCATCTTCCCCCCAAAATTTATTGATGCATGAAGTTCAAACTCTTTATTGTAAAAATTTCAAATACACAAAAGAAAGAGACTAAAGAGGTGAAATAACTCTTTCAAGGTTTCCCAGCAGCAGAAGCAGAGGCAGGACGTGAACCCAGGTCTAGTTAACTCTGCCGTCCAAGCCCTACCGCCTCCTGTTGACATGTTCATTGGTTCCAAAGTAGGTGAAGGTTAATGTCCTTCTGAATCTAGTGTGTGTTGAGGATGGGAATAGGTGGGAAAGGACAGAAGGAACTCTCTCGCCCAAGGTCTGGGGAAATCCCTGGGGCAGACAGGGACCCTGGCAACAACTTACAGACGGGACCTCAAGGGCATCAGCTTTCCCAGACCTCACCTGCAACCGTGGCTACCAACACCTATTTTGGGGCATCCCTCTAACCAGCAGGCCACTCCAGGCAATGGGTTCCTGTGGACCACCCTTGGTGCCCTGCTAAGTCAGAACATTTCCAATCCCACCAGGAAGAAGGTAGATTATCAGAGAAGTGTTGCTGAAGCAGATGGCAAATTCAGACTATATAACCTGAAGTAAGATTGCTAAAGGGATTGTTTACAAAGGTGTGGGCAGGGTATGGGGCCAGAACTCACGGCCATAGGGACAGTCACCACATCAGGCTCGACAATTGAGAGAAGGAAGGAACTGCTAAAGTCCCAGAAGGGAGGAATATGGAGAGACTCTCCTTCACCAGAGCTGAAACCTGTGGTCAAGGCAGACTCAGGAGCCAGAGGGGACTTAAGAGGGAGGAAGCTAGGAAAACTTACTTTACTATGATCTTCTCTCCTGACCACTCCCATTGGCTGAAACCAATGCGGAAACCAGAGGGTGAGGGAGCCTGGTAACTGGTTCACAGTTCATCTCCCAGGACTCAGAGCAGGATGGGGAAGGAGGTCTGGGGCTGCTAGTGAAAGCTGGCAGGACGTAGGGGCTCACAGCCACCTTCCTGACTGTACCGAGCCACGGCTTAAGTGGACACACACTTGGCAATGCCCAGGACTCTAGCTCTCCAAACATTCAATGGGCCGCCTTCTCCCCACACCTGCTTATGGTGGCTCAGAGCAGCTGAAGTGATCAGAGCACCCTACTCCTCAGTTCAAAACCTTCCAACACTGTCCATCTCATTCAGAATAAAATCCAAGTCCCAGAATGGTCTGTGAAGCTGTTTATGAGCTGGCTTCTGCCGCCCTCTCTGGTCTTACCGCCTGACTCACACATGTAAACGTGGGTATGTACTGAATGAATTAATGAACATTCACAAGCATGAGAGACAGAACTGCCTCATTTCAGCTGAGCTCTGCTCCTGACTTCTCACCTGAGTGCCCCAGAACACTTGGCCAAGCCCCTTAGCGGAGCTGCCCTTTCATCATACCTATTGTTAATGGTTTTCCATAACTATCAAGGTGATTCACGTTCATTGTAGAAAATCTTGGAACTCACAAAGAAAAAAATTTGAAGATTAATTCAGCCACTGTCAGCAAAGCTTTTATGCATATATTTAGTATACAAAACTGTTACACTATTATGATTTTGCGACCTACTATTCTCATTTAACAATGTGGCATTAAACTTTCTTCCAAAACATATTGTTTCAAGACTGCATTGCCTTTCACTGAATCTCCAAACTCATGTCACTTAACTAATCCCCTACTACTGTACATTCCACTTGTTTCCCTTTTTCTAGCTATCATAAAAACAATAATAAACATTCTTTCACATCCACATGTTTCCATTATTATATGCTCCAGACAGATTCCTATAGCTGCTTGACAAATGCAAATACAAATAAGAGCATTTGGAAGTATTACTGAATTGCTCTCCAGAACAAGTGTCTCGATTAACACTCCCAGCATCGGTATTTAAATACAGTCATCTCCTTTTTATTTTACTAATACTGGGTGTTAATATTTTTTAAAATATATAATACCATGTTGAAACTGTCAATTTTCTATCTCTATTAAATAATTAGATCAGAGATTTCTTGAGAAAGAAAACTGTCTTTTACTTCTGATATATAGCAGGCACTTGATGGTGAAAGGATGGATGAGTGGACAGATAGATGGACTGGATAGATGAATAGATGGATGGATGGACAGATGGATGGATGGATGGGCTGGATGGACTAGATGGATTGAATGGATGAATTTTGTTAAGGAGTACCAAGAAAGACACTCAGTCACATGAATAAGTTGTCTTTTTCCAATTTCTAGGACACTCCTGACTGGTTTGTGTATTCATCATGGTGACAGTCCCTCCTCCTTGGTTAAATTCCACTGGGCATCACTTTGCTTTTGATTATAAAGCATTAGGCTCATATTCCACCAAATCTGGCTCTCCTTCCCAGCTGGCTTCAGCAAAGAGGTATTAAAATTACTAATTTGGGCTTACGTGTTTACAGTCTCAAGTATAACTAATTAACATTTTAACAGCAGAATAACAAGTCCCAGATTTTCCTTAGTGAAGCAAAATGAAAGTAAACACCATAATGGACTGCTCCATAGCATCCAAACCCACCACCTAGAAAGATATAATCACCAGGGGCTGCAGCTGACCTAGAATCTGTGCCGAGAGAAATTTAACCCAGTGACGCCGCCATGGGAAGCTGCCTGGAGCCCGTTCACCCCACGTGCAGACCACAGCTTGTCAGTCCTCGGAATCAGTAGGGGGCGGGGCTGGAGTCTGGTCTGCTGGTGTAGGCCCTGTGCCCAGCATGGTCTGAAACATGGTAACGTGAGGTGAAGTGAAAGTCACTCAGTCGTGTCTGATTCTTTAAGACCCCATGGACTCAGTCCATGGAACTGTCCAGGCAGAATACTTGAGCGGGTAGCCTTTCCCTTCTCCAGGGGATCTTCTCAACTCAGGGATCGAACCCAGGTCTCCCACATTGTGGGCAGATTCTTTACCAGCTGAGCCACAAGGGAAGCCCAAGAATACTGGTGTGGGTAGCCTATCCCTTCTCCAGCGGATCTCTCCAGGCCAGGGCCTCCTGCATTGCAGGCAGATTCTCTGCCAACTAAGCTATGAGGGAAGCCTCTGACACATGGTAAATACCGGTTAAGTGTCTAGTGAACAAGCAGACCCCAAAGAGAAGGAGTATGGGGCAAGAAGATTCATGGAAGCCTGCTTATACTGAGCGGGCTATACTGCTCATAAATTCTTGAACCTGGATTTGGACCTAGGTCAGAAACAACCCCATTCACTTTCTCTGTTCTATGCTGCCTTTCCACATTAGAGAACAATGTTTAATGCCCTCTTTCTGAAAACCTGTGCTGCAATAAATAATCTGAATCACAGTTTCAGATTTAAAGTGTCTCAAATAATCAATCATATTTCATCTATTGTGAAGGGGTTCTCACAGCAACATTCCCCCTGCTTCTAATGACCCCAGTATGCTAAAAAGATATGGAAGCAAGAACTACTGTCTACTCACAACAAACTGGCACTAAAATCATAGGCTTCTTGGGCTGCGAAAACAGAAGCAAAATGAACAATGTATTCTCCAATTTGCTTTTGTTTTTTCATATGTACCCTGTGGCTGGAGAAAAAGAGTTAATCACTTTAATGACATCAAGTGCCAATAACAACTTATGTACCAACATAGCAGAAGAAGCTGTATAACTTACTACTCATTTATTTGCCATTAGGCACCCAGTTCAATCCCTGGGTTGGGAAGATCCCCTGGAGAAGGGAAAGGCAACCCACTCCAGGATTCTGGCTGGAGAATTCCATGGACTGTATAGCCCATGGAGTCGCAAAGAGTCGGATACAACTGAGTGACTTTCACTTTCAGGCACCGTGGAAACAAAGACAGGAGGTTCCTCCTACCCTCATGATTGCCACCTGGAGAGATGTATATGCAACCTGTCACAGTACAACACGGAAAAAGCACAGAGAGATCCATGTCCATGTTACAGGAAGTTTCTGACAGGTTTCTCAAGGAAGTGAGAAGTTGTGGCAATAAGAAAAAAGAATGGACTGTTAGAAAGCAAGAAGGACCATGAATTACATTCATTAAGGATATATTAATTATACTAGAAGTTACCCATTTACTGAGTGCCCTACTATGGAACCAGGATACCCTCACTGAGGTAGAACCTGTTATTATCCCCATCTTAGAGAGGAGGAAACTGAAGCTTAGTTTAACTAATTTGCCCAGCTAGTTAAGTTCCTAACCATAAGGAGAAGAAACTGGAAGCAAAGATGTGAAAACTGTGCATAACAATCACTGCCCCAAATACCACTTGAAAATTAGGTGTAAACTTACAGATGATCTGCTGTTACATAACAAGCTACTTTCAACACTTAGTGGTATAAAACAACAAACATTTATTATCTTTTAGTTTCTGTGGGTCAAGAATTCAGGAGCAGCTTAGTTGGGCTGTTGTGGCTCAAGATCCCTCAGGAGTTTGCAGTCAAGATGGCAACTGAGGCTGTGTTCATCTGAAGGCTTGAGTGGAGCTGGAAGATCTGCTTCCAAGATGGCTGCTGGCACGGAGTCTTCAACTTCTTGCTTTGGGAATCTCTCCCCAGGAAGCCGTTGGCTTCCCCCAGGACTAGTACGTCTACGGAGAGCAACACAGAAGCCACGGTGCCTTTCGTGACTTACTCTCCCAAGACTGGCATCACCACTTCTTCAACTTTCTATTAACTAGAAGTGAGTTTTGGGGGGTTTCCCTAATGGTCCAGTGGTTAAGAATCTGCCTTGCAATGCTGGGGATAAAGGTTCAATCTGTGGTCGAGGAACTAAGATCCCACATGCCAAGGAGCAACTAAACCCACGCACTGCAAACCACTGAGCCCATGTGCTACAACCAGAGACCCAGCGGAGATCCCTCATGCTGCAACTAAGACCCTAGCAGCCAAATGAATATTTTTTAAAAAGAAGTAGTGAGTTGTTAAGCACAGGCCATAACCAAGGGGAAGACAATCTCTTCTACCTTTTAAATGGGGAGAATTTTTGGACATATTTTTAAAGCACTGCTAGACCTCAGACTGGAAACTAGAACTGACTGCAAGGACCAGAAAAAAGGGGGTGACAAATAAACCAGGTCCCAGGTGCTGGGGAAATAAGATGGCACCTATAGGCCATCAAAGGGCCAGGAAGCTGTTCACATTCATTAAAGACTGAAGTGTAATTATTTTAAAGGAGCTAGGCGCCTGGTAAAATTCATAGTTTTTGAAAGAGCAACATGCAGTTAAAAAAAAAAGACTTCTCTACTGTTATTAATTTATTTTGGTTTTCCCTGCCACTGAGCAAAAGCTCTTTTGAAAATGTTAATTTATTTCATAGATGTGCTTCTAGAAAGGAGTTGGGCTGGACAGAAACAAAGGAATTAAGATCTCAGGAGCAGAGGG
Source organism: Madoqua kirkii (assembly GCA_006408675.1). Lineage (NCBI taxonomy): Eukaryota > Metazoa > Chordata > Mammalia > Artiodactyla > Bovidae > Madoqua > Madoqua kirkii. The sequence continues at coordinate 109,886 of SJYC01121622.1, forward strand.
GAGTGGCAGCCAGGATCAAGGGGAAGGAGACTAGAGGGGTGGAAGAGGGGGAGCAGGGGCCCCGGGGAAGCTGTTCCCATCAGGGCGTCTCCTTCAGGGCTCTCCTGGGCATGCTGCAGATCTGCAAAAACTACGCGTTCTGTTCAAAAGGGAGGGGCTCTTCCGTTTCAGAGCATGCAGAAACTAGATGGAAATGAACCTCCGAGCCCAGAAAGCTGAATGTTAATCAATTTACATGCCCTCCCCAATGCAAAAATACAAACCATGAAAGGTCTTAACATATTGCACGCAGCGTCTGCACCACGTTGGATAAAAACAGAGGAGGCAGAGCCAAGAGAAAGATGAGCATCGTGGCAAAATGAATGATGTTCAGCTGGACCTGGGTTCAAATTCTAGTGTCTTCTCTCACCAGCTGTGACACGGTGGAAAGCTATTCTTTCTGAGATTTGATTTTCTTATGGTAAAGATGGGGGTACTAGCAATTTCCTCACCAAGTGGTAAGGATGTAATGAAGAGATGTAAGCATTCAACGACGGTCATGTTATTAATGCACAGCAGGGGCTAAGATATGAAGTTGACCTTTAGGAATAAAAATGGAGAACGTCTGCTCATTTTCTCCATCTCGTGTACAGTTGATGAGAAATCCTCTCAAGCTCTGCGCAGAGAACAGATGGTGAGTCAGGCACCTCCTCTCCCTCTCGCAGCCTCCCTGACCTCCACCACTCTGCTCTCCAGGGCAACGGGCCAGCCCCACCTCCCCTGGGCTAGCAGGGGAAAACCCAAAGAGCTGCTGTCCCCGGAATACTAGCAGCATCTCCAGATGTGGGAAGTTCTGGGGAGGAGCTGGGGCAGTGAACACCCAGGGCTCCTTCATCCCCATCTTTCTGAGACCATGGGTTTCTTGCCCAGCACAAGCCCTACTCAACAGCAGCTTTTTCACATCCCAGAAATCAGGCACCATGGTGACCCTGTGGGCTTCCTGGAATCCTAGGGGAAGGGATGCTGGAATACTAGTGAAAGGGATACTAAGGGTAGGTAAGGACCCTCTCTGCAGCGCAGTGAGAAATAATCCCTTTGGGGTTATGACCTCAGCTTCAGGTCACAAGCCACAGAGCAATGTACGCCGATAACCAGTGGCACCATGTGCCTACATCCAGCAGTGCAGTTTGAAGGCCTTTATGAAAAGGAAAACAATTACACAGGTGTTATAAGGTACCTTTAAAAAAGCTGATGGCAATACAGATGCAACTAATTATTATCTTAAGCAAAGTAAGTCAGAAAGAGAAAGACAAAAACCATATGATATCACTTATAGTGGAAGCTAAAATATGGCACAAATGAACCTATCTACAAAACAGAAACAGACTCACAGACATAGAGATCAGATTTGTAGTTGCCAAGGGAGAGGGAGGAGGATGGAGTGGGAACTTGGGGTTGGTAGATATAACCTATCACATCTAGAATGGATAAAAAAAACAAGACCCCACTGTATAGTCCCGGGAACTATATCCAGTCTCCTGAACTGAACCATAATGAAAAATAATATTTTAAAAGGAATTTCTATATGTTTAAAGCTTACTCACTTTGCTATATAGCAAAGGTAGAACAATGCTGTAAATCAATTGTTTTTTAAAGCTGATGAAAAGATAACTGCTGTTTCCCACTTCACATGATCAAGTGTCAACACATCAACAGGTCAGCTGGTCCTTCACTCCCACTCTCCAGCAGGGAAGAAGACGAGCTCCAGCCCAACGCTGGCAGAATGTGGAGGGCGAAACCAGCTGAAATTCCTTTCCAGACCTCATCCTTACTGTTTCCCAAGTCTCATCAGGGAAACGTTCCTTGACCTCCTCAATACCTTGCCAGCCAAACAGGAAACTTCAGGCCCACGCGGCCTTGTCCCATTAATAATGGAAGCACTCTCCTAAAAGCAGGCAAGCCTAGCTTTAGGAAGGAGCCGAACAGCAAATACAATACAAAATTTTCATAAACGATTCATGCCTCTCCAGGGCTTCCCTGACTTCTCAGGAGTGGAAGCAAGACGGCACTGATAGCCACCTAGGAAGTCAAATTATTCTGGATTCTTGGCGGAAAGAATAGAATGTGTTGCTATTTACTTTTAATAACAAAACCACCTAGCACCTGTTTACGTCTGTCTCTCAGTCAAAGAAAATTGTTATTGCTGTTACAGGGGAAGGACTGGCTCTACGGGCTGATAGACACACGTGCACAGGGGACCTCGGGGGGACCCTCCGTGGAGTTAGGAGACACTTGATCGCACACCCACCAGGTAGCTCAGACTGACTCCGGCTGGCAGCTTCTGGCCCTTTCTGAGCAGTAGGAATTTTTCAAGTTCTCTGTGCAATACTTTCCTCAGCCTCAAGATCAACAACAGTAACAGCCAAAACTTACTGAGCCCTTGTGATATGGCAGGCACTATTCTGATATGTATTATCTTTTTTCTTTTCACAACTACCCTGAGAGGTAGGTTCCATCATTATCTCTGTATCCTACAAATGCAGAAAGTGAGACACAGGGAGTTTAAAGAAGGAAGCTAGCCAAGGTCCCGTAGCTGAAAGAACTGTAGAGCTGGGATTCAAACTCACAGTCTGGTCCCAGAGGCTGTACACCTGCCACCGTGGTATCCGAACTTGGGTACTGCATTCCATATGTGTTTCTGGGTTTTATCAGGACATTTGAGGATGAAGTCCTTCTCCCCTTCTTAGAAATCCTACCAAAACACAGGCGGCCTTCGATGGTGGGCATCTCACACCTCTTGGTCAGTGTCTACGTTTCAGCTGCCTCGATCCAGGAGAAGATTGCTGTTTCACGCTTTTTAAAAAAACCCCAAAACTTAACATTGACTCTTTGAAACTTCTTATGCCAAATGTTATCTTCTAGTGATGATCTAATTTTATTTCCCAGAGGAACCAGAGATCAAATTGCCAACATCTGCTGGATCATGGAAAAAGCAAAAGAGTTCCAGAAAAACATCTACTTCTGCTTTATTGACTATGCCAAAGCCTTTGACTGTGTGGATCACAATAAACTGTGGAAAATTTTGAAAGAGATGGGACTACCAGACCACCTGGCCTGTCTCTTGAAAAATCTATATGCAGGTCAGGAAGCAACAGTTAGAACTGGACATGGAACAAGAGACTGGTTCCAAATAGGAAAAGGAGTGTGTCAAGGCTGTATATTGTCACCCTGCTTATTTAACTTCTATGCAGAGTACATCATGAGAAACGCTGGACTGGAAGAAACACAAGCTGGAATCAAGATTGCCAGGAGAAATGTCAATAACCTCAGATATGCAGATGACACCACCCTTATGGCAGAAAGTGAAGAGGAGATAAAAAGCCTCTTGATGAAAGTGAAAGTGGAGAGTGAAAAAGTTGGCTTAAAGCTCAACATTCAGAAAACGAAGATCGTGGCATCCGGTCCCATCACTTCATGGGAAATAGATGGGGAAACAGTGGCAACACTGGAACTGAATTGACTGAAAGAAGCAGAATAAAATGGTGGAACAAGGGTTTTGAAGAGAGAGAGAAAGATTTCAGTTGGCTTCTGCCACTTCTTGATGAGTGACCTTCGGTTCAGTTCAGTCACTCAGTCGTGTCCGACTCTTTATGACCCCATGAATTGCAGCATGTCAGGCCTCCCTGTCCATCATCAACTCCTGGAGTTCACTCAGACTCATGTCCATCAAGTCGGTGATGCCATCCAGCCATCTCATTCTCTGTTGTCCCCTTCTCCTCCTGTCTCTTATACACATCTCCTCCCCTGGGCTAGCAGGGGAAAACCCAAAGAGCTGCTGTCCCCGGAATACTAGCAGCATCTCCAGATGTGGGAAGTTCTGGGGAGGAGCTGGGGCAGTGAACACCCAGGGCTCCTTCATCCCCATCTTTCTGAGACCATGGGTTTCTTGCCCAGCACAAGCCCTACTCAACAGCAGCTTTTTCACATCCCAGAAATCAGGCACCATGGTGACCCTGTGGGCTTCCTGGAATCCTAGGGGAAGGGATGCTGGAATACTAGTGAAAGGGATACTAAGGGTAGGTAAGGACCCTCTCTGCAGCGCAGTGAGAAATAATCCCTTTGGGGTTATGACCTCAGCTTCAGGTCACAAGCCACAGAGCAATGTACGCCGATAACCAGTGGCACCATGTGCCTACATCCAGCAGTGCAGTTTGAAGGCCTTTATGAAAAGGAAAACAATTACACAGGTGTTATAAGGTACCTTTAAAAAAGCTGATGGCAATACAGATGCAACTAATTATTATCTTAAGCAAAGTAAGTCAGAAAGAGAAAGACAAAAACCATATGATATCACTTATAGTGGAAGCTAAAATATGGCACAAATGAACCTATCTACAAAACAGAAACAGACTCACAG
>SJYC01121624.1:0-47132 GCA_006408675.1 Madoqua kirkii
TTAAAAATAAAATCCATGTACAACTTTATCCTATGAAGTGAACAGAAGTTTTTTACTGATTATTAGATATACATTAAATACATATAATGAAAACATGAATTAAACTTTTTAACAATGACCAACCAGTAGAAAGCTTGATGGGCTTTATATAAAGTCAAAATAATTCTCTGTTCTGTGGGCTTAAAGAAAAAATAAAAGAAATTTCAATCAACAGATAGCACCAACTTAGCCAAAATGACACCTCACGTATGACTCTAACCAGAACTGAAAAACAGCTACAAAGCTAGCTGTTCTAAATTCACCGCCTTCTCCTGCCTTGGATCATTTGATGGCACTAAAAATAAATAGATCACTGACAATGTGGAGACTAGGAGGCAAGGGGCTAACTTCAAGAGTTCTTTTAAAAAGTGAAAGAAGTAAGCAAACCGAATGATCAAAATTAACTCATCAGTTCCCAAATAACAACTGTTAAAACTGCAGTCTTTTAGGGACTTTCCCGTTGGTTCAGTGGATAAGAATCTACCTGCCAATGCAGGAGACGTAGGTTCAATCCCTGTTCCAGGAGATTCCACATGCCTCGGGGCAGCTAAGCCCCTGTGCCACAACAGCCAAAGACCACGCACCCTAGAGCCTGCGCTCCGCAACGAGAGAAGTCGCCACAGTGAGAAGTCTGTGCACCAGAAGGAAAACCCAAGGCAGCCAAGAATCAGTAAAATTTTAAGAAACTTTTAGAAAAGGTATACGTCCTACGGGGCTTCCCAGTCGCGCTAGTGGTAAAGAACCCGCCTGCCAATGCAGGAGATGTAAGAGATGTGAGTTTAATCCCCGGGTCAGGAAGATCCCCTTGAGGAGGGCATGGCAACCACTCCAGTATTCTTGCCTGGAGAATCTCATGGACAGAGGAGCCTGGTGACCTACAGTCCATAGGGTTGCAAAGTCAGACACGTCTGAAGTGACTTAGCATGCACGTACTGGAGAAGGAAAGGGCAACCCACTCCAGTATTCTAGCCTGGAGAATCCCATGGACAGAGGAGCCTGGTGGGCTACTGTCTATGGGGTCGCACAGAGTCAGACACGACCGAAGTGACTTAGCAGCAGCAGCAGCATACTTCCTATGAGACACGTGTACACTCTCTTCTTTCCACAAGTGTGAGTTATGAGCCTTATCATATTTCCTCTTTTGCTATGGATGCCACGAGACTCCATGTAAAATCAATCCATTTTAATACTTATGGCTTATGGTCAATTTTAATACTTATGGCTAGAATTACTATTTTAGCATTCTCTTCTTTTCCTTGCTTCTGATTTTCAATTGCTAGACCCACTTCACTAGCTTCATTAGTATACATCTGTTGAAACTCACTCCAAATTCTCTGCAGCAAGCAATAGTCAAATGAACTCCCTGGAATTTATATTCCACCAAACTTAACATACAGTGTAGCTCCTCCTCTGTGAGCTCATCAGAACTAACCACTGCGCAAAGCTCTTGTGACAGCTTCTGCTAGACTCTGTCATGCCAGCTGACACTTCCCTGATCTGCCCCAAGGAGACATCTGGCCTTAAATCACAAACAGCATGCTTCATTCTGATGTAGAGCCTGTGGTTAAAAGTGCTTGCTATCATTTGCTATTCATGTTTTCTCATCAGAAAAAAAGTACATTCTATTCTAATTCTTCATCACAAATATTTCAAACCATCTAATGCATGCCCTTCGTAACACTGAACTTGCTGCCTTTGTAAAGATTATCGATTTTTATCCTGTATAAATTATTTTACAACACAGACTACAAAAGGGGAAAATAACAGGAGATCCACTCACTCTCTGGTTTATTTAAATCAAAAATTATTCTATTGCCTGTATAAAATGATGATGGTTTTGTTTTCTGTCCATGCCATTGTTTCACATTTTGAAAATCATATAAAATACAAATACCACCAAACCAAGCAAAACACAAGAACGTTCTCATGAAAACTAATTCTCTTAGCACACAGGGAGGATTTCTGATACATCCTTTGGTGGCATGTTCATTAATTCTTTCAATAAATACTCATGAAGAACCTACTATGTGCAGGTACTAGACAAGGCATAGACCCTGTCTGCTCTTTACCTATATGGTATCATTTTGGGCAACACAAGGGTTTTGTTCAGAGTTAAGTGTTCTGCTTGCAAGCTGCAATAAGGTCATGTCATTTCTTTTCCACATTTTCTTATGCCTCAAGCATCTTCTGTGTCCCGTTGCCAACTGGTCTCTTCTTCAGCACCCAGACCTCCTCTGTGAACTCACAACACAGTAACACATGACACAGGGCACTGCTCTAGGAGTCAATGTGCAGTTCTTGTTTTGCATCATTTGATAAATATTTTCAACACAGCCCTGGTTTTGCTTCTCCTTATTTCCACCTGACCCACAGATCCAACACTGCAGCCTCTCTCACCCAGCTCACCCATGGCTTCCCATCTTCTCAGGTCACCTCGACCCCTCTCCTGGACCTAGCAGTTCTGCAGGAGATCAAAGACCTTCCCCTTCCACCTCTCAAGAGGACCAGGATCTCCATCTCTCCATTTGACTGTAAGTGAGTAAGACAAGCTGGGTCTTTCAACCTTCCCCTCAAGGGAAGTTCAAAGTGTCTGCTTTGTCAGTGGCATCAAGTAGGTTTTCCCTTATTATTCTGACACATTTGGAATTATCACAGGCAGTCTTCTTATAACAAAAAAGTGTCGTGGGGGGAAAAATAAAGTAACGGTGGGTGACTAGAGACTCCACAACAGGGTTTGAAAATGATTAAAACCAGTAAGGAGACCTTTGTTTGGGTAGAATCCCAAACTAAGGCACTGGAGGGCGAGACTGACAGATGCAAAATCTGCGGACCAACTCCAGCGATGATTATGCAAAACACCACTGGCCTTGCACGCTTGGATGGTGATGCACTAATTTCTCCAACTTCCAGCACACTAAATGCAAGCATCGCTTAATGACAGCAACTGGATTGAAAGGTAATTGGGAGCTGAAAATAGAGACTTGGCCTCATTATAATAATCCTTTACCAGAAATGTTTACTGTGTATAAAAGCGCTGCTCCCTGGGCACCTGTTGAAGTAGTAGCCGTTAGAGATGCTAAGAGTGTTACCATTTCCAGTGTTTTAAATCTATGAATGCTAAAAAGCCTACAAAAAATAAATACTGTTGCATTTCTTTAAAAATTTTTATTTTGATCAGGGGCCCAGGAGGACTGAATCCCATTTCTGGGTGAAAAAAAAATGTGAGAGCAATAAATTCAAACCATGAGCCTAGACTGCTTAGCTGACTTCCCTCTAATGCTACTTTTTCCCCCTCCTCTTTTCCTTTCCACTCCTAACACTCTTTCTTCAATATCAGGCATCCCACCATGCTTTGCAAACCTTTTATAAGAGTGGAGGTAAATAATGAGGTAAAATAATAAGAGAAGACACAGAATTCTTCAACATTTCTTTTCTTCTGCCACCTCTGTAGTCTGACTTGCTCCTGGAGGTACCCTGGGGGTGATGGTGGAGGTAAGGATGACAGTAACTACCACTATGTATCTACTCTGTTCCAGATATGTTAAAAATACAGTCTAATTCTCATGAGCACCTAATAAGGAATACTTCTTATTTTTATTTTTTTGCTTGCTTTTTTTTTTTAACTTTATTTTACTTTACAGTACGTACTGGTTTTGGCATACATTGACATGAATCCGCCACGGGTGTACATGAGCTCCCCCCTCTCACCTTCCACCCCACATCATCCCTCTGGATCATCCTCATGCACCAGCCCCAAGCATCCTGCATCGAACATAGATCGCAAAGAATAGAAAATATAGCTAACTGAAGCTTACATAAATAGGGGCCTATTTTCTTGCATAACAAGAAACAGTTCCAGATGTTTAGGGCGGTTCAATACTGGTAGGACTTGGGGTTGGCATCCCTGATTTTCCTGGTCTTCTGCCTCATAGTCACAACATGGCTGCAGCAGTTCCAAGCATCATATCCTAGCCCTGTTGCATTCAAAGCAGGAAGCAGAAAGTAGCTTAGGCAGAGGTGTTCCTCTTTTACCGCCTACTTACCCAAGGGAACAAAAATTCCTCTCAGAAGACTTCCCCATACATTTCATGGACCAGAAGGTCACATGTCTGCACCTTTAGGCCAGAAACAAGGCCCATTTTTCCTGAGTTTAAGTGGCTTTGTTAACAAGGAAAGAAAGAGTAATGGTTTGAGGCTAAACAACAAATAGTCCAAAACAGTACTACCATCTCTAAACAACAGATGAGGACACAGGATCTCGGTGAGGTGATATAACCTGCAAAGTTCACAGTTAGCAGTAAGTGGCAGAACAAGGATTCAAAACTGGGGGTCAGGGTGCTTTCTGATCCCCTGAGCAAACTCTAACTGCAACAGTCCCTTCTGCTGGGACTTAATTCCTTCTGTCTACAGTGCTCCTTCCTTTTTTCTTTCATTATATGTATTTTTTCTTACGATAGCCACACTGAGTCTCTGAACTCAAATCTCACCGAAACTTGTAGAGATCAGCTCCTCCTCACCCATTTGTAAGAAGGCAATGGCACCCCACTCCAGTACTCTTGCCTGGAAAATCCCATGGATGGAGGAGCCTGGTAGGCTGCAGTCCATGGCGTCGCTAGGAGCTGTCAGACACTACTGAGCGACTTCACTTTCACTTTTCACTTTCATGCATTGGAGGAGGAAATGGCAACCCACTCCAGTGTTCTTGCCTGGAGAATCCCAGGGACAGGGGAACCTGGAGGGCTGCCGTCTCTGGGGTCGCACAGAGTCTGACACGACTGAAGTGACTTAGCATAGCAAGTCCAAACCCATCAGTTCAAGAACCCCTGAGGTTCAGTGTCTGCTCTGCATAAAACAGCCACTCCCTAATTACCTGTATCAGGAGCTGGAAAGGACTTCCCAGGCGGTGCTAGGGGTAAAGAATTTGCCTAACAGTGCAGGAGAGGTGGGTTCAATTCCTGGGTAGGGGAAGATTCCCTTAAGGAAATGGCAACCCACTCCAAGTAGTCTTGCCTGGAAAATTTCATGAACAGAGGAGCCTGGTGGGTTACAGTCCATGGGGCTGCAGAGTCGGACACAGCTAAGCACATGCACACGTGCTGGAAACTGCCCTCCCCAGGGGCCCCAGGGCAGCACTCATTTTGTTAACAGAGCTGCCAGGACTCACTGGCCTCCGAGACACAGGGCAAGTAGAGCCTGACAAAGATGTCACCATCAAAAACACGAAAGGGCGAAGGCCTTTTATAAACCTGAAAATGTCAGGCCTGTGCCTACAGATCAAACCCAGTGGGGTGGACTTAGCCTCCCCCACAGGCAGCCCTGGAGGCAGCAGAGGAGGAAGGGCAGGCTCCCAGGGCAGGCTCCTACAGCCCCTGCCGATTTCCTAGTCAGCGCGCCGCTGTCCTTAACTGTACAACGGAGATGACAGCGGATCTCACCGCACTTTTTTGAGAATTGAAAGATTATGTGCATCGTATGTGAGTATTCAGTCACATCTGATGCTTTGTGAACCTGTGGACTGTAGCCCACCAAGCTCCTCTGTCTATGGAATTTTCCAGGCAAGAGTACTGGAGTGAGTTGTCATTTCCTTCTCCAAAAGGTGCTATCAAATCACCTCACTGTCTGCTCAACCCAGAGCTCGCCATCTCCCTAATTCACTCAACCCTGAACAATCACCCAAGACAACACACTAAGTATACCACCTGATATGACGAACATCGTGCTGTGTTTTCATTTTATGCTATGTAGATGTTTTCTTGCTATATTTGCTTTTGTGTGTTTGTTGGGAAACATATTCCAAGGAATCAAGAGAAAGTACATAACAGGTGCACACATTAAAAAAAAAACAAAAAAACACCCACACACCATCCCACAGCTTACAAAATAGAATAAAAATCAATATCTTTGAAGTCCTTTTTGTCCTTCTAGGAGTCCCAGCCCTTTCTTGCCTTCCCTACCTGCTCCCATCCAGCACAGGCAAATGCCAATCTGAATTTTGAATGAATCGTTCCTTTGCTTTTCCTTATAGTTTCCCTATATATATATTTCCAGCTCTCCAACAAATGCTAAAGGATATTCTCTAGATAGGAAACATAAAAAGGGTATATAAACCAGAACCCAAAACAATAAAGTAAATGGCAACTGGATCATACTTATCATAATTACCTTAAGGGTAAATGGGTTGAATGCCCCAACCAAAAGACATGTATATATAATTGTATATGATTATATATTTTTACTAAACTTCATGTAAGTGAAATTATACATTCTTCTGCAATTTGCTTTTTCATTCAATATTTATCTTTCGAGTTTTATCCATGTTTACACATATAATTATACTTCATTCATTTGCATTGATATTTAGTAATAATCCATTGTAGGAATACAACACAATGAACTTACACATTCTCCTGTTTATGGATATTTGCCTTATTTCTAGTCTAAAACTCCTAACCTCAAGACAAGCTTGTTGTTGTTCAGTTGCTTACACAGTACCTAAATATTCAAGATAACCATATAATTTGTTGTTCAAACTTAGACATATTTGAGAGTGAAAGGAAATGCTATTAATAAATATATTAGGACAAGAAGAATAAACTATTCTGTATGTCACCCTTTAAATCCTGATATTATCGTAGGATTTCTTAATCAGCCCCCTAAAGTGAAAACCGAGGCATTTAAATTCAGTCTTGATGGTTTACATTTCAAAAGTTGTTAGCATCTTCTTCTGGAAGTATAACCCTGAAGGAGAGCCCTGACAACTAATTATTTCTTTTATCTTGGGAAGAAGAAAAGCAAATTCTTTGGGAAGTAAGATGGAGAAAATGCACAGCTTCCCAATCCTCTGCTGTCTCAGACATCCGCAGTTTTATAATCATTGCCTGAAGAAAATTCTAGCTATGATGATAACAACAGAAAGATAATGTTTGAAATGCTTTCAAATCCAAGTCCTTTTTCTGAGCCCAAGGAGGGCTAAAGGTTCAGCATCTAACGTCTCATTTAATCTTTACTACTACACTAGGTGGCAGGTATGAAGCTCCGAGAGGTGGGGAAACTTGTCTAAGGTCACAGTGCATGTAAGCAGCAGAGCCTCAAAGGTTGTGTCTAAGTTGGTGATCATATAATTTATTGTACAAATCAGGACACTTTGGGAGTGAGAAGGCACTGCTATTAACAACTGCACCAGGAAAATAGGTGTCAACTGGCACCACGACATGGGATGGCTTTAGTTCTAAATTTTCCCACATGCTTTCCTAATCTTCCCAGTTCAGATATGATTAACGTGGGGGGACTGACCAGAGTTTTTGGACCCTATTGTCTAGGGTTCACACTCCTTTGGGGTAGAGAGGCAGCTCCCCAGAAGGACACCAGGAATCCATCCCCCATTCCTCTCCAGTAAACCTGGAAGACCTGAGTGACATCCCAGTAGCATCCTTCCATCCAGCACAGCAGGTTGGAGAGGACTGTGTTTGTTTCCCTGATTCCTAATTAAATTAGAGCAACATTCCTTCTCCCAAAGAATCAGCAGAGTTAATGACCCGCTCACTGGAGCGAGCATCACTCTGAGCGGCTGTGGCCACGTCCTCTGACTGGAGGCTACAGCCCTCTCCTTCGGCAGGTCCACTGAAACCCCCAGCCTTCGCGCCTTCCGTGTACATGTGTGTGTCCTTTCTCACTGTCTCTTTTCTGCCTCTCTCACACACAGGCATTGTTTTTTCTTTAATTTAATGAAATAGACAACTGAAATATACCTGTTTCTGCATCTTCACCAGCAGTGGGGGCATCTCCAGTTTCTCTCGTGTGTTTCTGGTTTGAATTACTAGAGCTCTGTACTGTGAAGCTACAGTACTAAGTCTTTTACTAAGGAGCTCCTAAAGGGCTGCCCTGGGTTTGATTTAATGTGGGTTTGTTTTACACATGGAGAAACAGAGAACTGCAGAACAGTATCTCCTTGGCCTGAAGAACACATCTGCCTTTGGCTATACAAAAATGCTCACATTCACATTATCTGGAAACATCACAAATGTTCAACAAGAGTAAAATGATAAACTGTGGTCGAGTCATACAGTAGGAATGCACTCCAGTAGTAAAAATGCACACATAAGTTAATAATACACACCGTAAATTAATCTCACAATCAAAATGTTGAGGGCAAGAAGCAAAAAAAGGGGTATTACAAACAATATGATTTTATTTATAGAAGGTTCAAAAATGGGCAAAACTAAACTACAATGTCAGAAATGAGGTAAAGAATAATGATCAGGTTGATAATATTCCATTTCTTCATCTGTACAGTGATCACAGACGTGGTAACTATGCTAATTCATCAAGCAATACTGCTGAAGACAAGTGCATTTTTCTGTATGTATGTTACACTTGGAAAAAGCTTTACTTTAAAAAATCTTAAAAAGGAAGTCTCTCTTAGTCAAATAGTATGTAACTTGTACCAGAATTACCTTCACTATTAAACTATCAGTGTGCCCTTTGGCAAATCACTTAACTTCTATGTATCTATTTCTCCAACTGCAATAGCACCTAGAAAAGGAAATGGTATTTGGAGAAGAAAAGGGCAACCCACTCCAGTATTCTTGCCTGGAAAATCCCATGCACAGAGGAGCCTGGTGGGCTACAGTCCACGGCGCCACAAGAATCAGACACAACTTAGTGACTAAAGAAAGTTAAGTCGCTTGCTCAGTCCTGTCCGAGTCTGCGACCCCATGGACTGTAGCCCACCAGGCTCCTCCGTCCATGGGATTCTCCAGGCAAGAATACTGGAGTGGGTTGCCATTTCCTTCTCCAAGGAATATTCCCAACCCAGGGATCAAACCCAGGTCTCCCACATTGCAGGCAGGCAGATACCTTAACCTCTGAGCCACCAGGGAAGCCCTAACCACCACCAATAGTAACAGATGTGTAGCATCTACATGAGAAGTACTTAGTACAAATGAATGAGACATACTTAGTAAGTGCCTGGTATACAGCTGCTGCTCAGTCCTAAGATGTATCTGATTCTTTCCAATCCCATGGACTGCAGCACACAGGGCTCCCTGTTCTTCACTAACTCCTGGAGTTTGCTCAAACTCATGTCCACTGAGTCATAATGCCACCCAACCATCTCATCCTCTTTCACCTCCTTCATCTCTGGCCCTCAATCTTCCCAGCATCAGGGTCTTTTCCAATGAGTTGGCTCTTCCCATCAGGTGGCCAAATTATTGGAGCTTCAGCTTCAGCATCACTCCTTTCAGTGAATATTCAAGATTGATTTCTTTTAGGATTGGCTACTTTGATCTCCTTTCTGTCCAAGGGACTCTCGTGAGTCTTTTCCAGCACCACAGTTCAAAAGCATCAATTCTTCAGTGCTCAGGACTCTTTTTTTCTTCACATGACTTCTGGAAAAACCATAGCTTTGACTAGATAGACCTCTGTCAGCAAAGCAGTATCTCTGCTTTTTAATACACTGTCTAGGTTTGTCATAGTTTGCTCCTCCCAAGGAGCAAGCGTCTTTTAATTTCATGGCTGCGGTCACCATACACAGTGATTCTGGAAATAATGATCAGGTTGATAATATTCCATTTCTTCATCTGTACAGTGATCACAGACGTGGTAACTATGCTAATTCATCAAGCAATACTGCTGAAGACAAGTGCATTTTTCTGTATGTATGTTACACTTGGAAAAAGCTTTACTTTAAAAAATCTTAAAAAGGAAGTCTCTCTTAGTCAAATAGTATGTAACTTGTACCAGAATTACCTTCACTATTAAACTATCAGTGTGCCCTTTGGCAAATCACTTAACTTCTATGTATCTATTTCTCCAACTGCAATAGCACCTAGAAAAGGAAATGGTATTTGGAGAAGAAAAGGGCAACCCACTCCAGTATTCTTGCCTGGAAAATCCCATGCACAGAGGAGCCTGGTGGGCTACAGTCCACGGCGCCACAAGAATCAGACACAACTTAGTGACTAAAGAAAGTTAAGTCGCTTGCTCAGTCCTGTCCGAGTCTGCGACCCCATGGACTGTAGCCCACCAGGCTCCTCCGTCCATGGGATTCTCCAGGCAAGAATACTGGAGTGGGTTGCCATTTCCTTCTCCAAGGAATATTCCCAACCCAGGGATCAAACCCAGGTCTCCCACATTGCAGGCAGGCAGATACCTTAACCTCTGAGCCACCAGGGAAGCCCTAACCACCACCAATAGTAACAGATGTGTAGCATCTACATGAGAAGTACTTAGTACAAATGAATGAGACATACTTAGTAAGTGCCTGGTATACAGCTGCTGCTCAGTCCTAAGATGTATCTGATTCTTTCCAATCCCATGGACTGCAGCACACAGGGCTCCCTGTTCTTCACTAACTCCTGGAGTTTGCTCAAACTCATGTCCACTGAGTCATAATGCCACCCAACCATCTCATCCTCTTTCACCTCCTTCATCTCTGGCCCTCAATCTTCCCAGCATCAGGGTCTTTTCCAATGAGTTGGCTCTTCCCATCAGGTGGCCAAATTATTGGAGCTTCAGCTTCAGCATCACTCCTTTCAGTGAATATTCAAGATTGATTTCTTTTAGGATTGGCTACTTTGATCTCCTTTCTGTCCAAGGGACTCTCGTGAGTCTTTTCCAGCACCACAGTTCAAAAGCATCAATTCTTCAGTGCTCAGGACTCTTTTTTTCTTCACATGACTTCTGGAAAAACCATAGCTTTGACTAGATAGACCTCTGTCAGCAAAGCAGTATCTCTGCTTTTTAATACACTGTCTAGGTTTGTCATAGTTTGCTCCTCCCAAGGAGCAAGCGTCTTTTAATTTCATGGCTGCGGTCACCATACACAGTGATTCTGGAGCCCAAGAAAATAAAATCTTCCACTGTTTCCAGTTTGTCCCCTTCTATTTGTCATGAAGTGATGTGACCAAATGCCATGATCTTAGTGTTGTGAATGTTGACTTCTAAGCCAGCTTTTTCACTCCTCTTTCACCCTCACCTATAGGCTCTTTAGTCCCTCTTCTCCAGCTTATGAGTCATCCAGCCCAGCATTTTGCATGATGTATTCTTCATATAAGTCAATTAAGCAGAGTGACAGTATACAGCCTTGACATACTCCTTTCCCAATTTTGAACCAGTACACAAGTAGGTACTCAAAAATGTTAGCTGTTTGAACTGGTGGTATCCCTTCTATGCCTGCCTTCCTCATATTTGGGACTTGCATCTCCATTCATCACCTACTCTGGACAGAGTGAAGACATGCTGAAAGGGACAACCCCACTTACTCCTGTCGAGGGGGCTATGGAGAGGAATGGATAAGTCTCTTCCAGCAGACAATCTGGCCACATGTACCAAGAGTCCCCCCAGAATGTTTGCACCCTGCAATTCCATCCTAGTATCCTAAAGGAGATGAGACATGCATACAAGATTTGTATGTGCTGCAATGCATTTTATTTATAAAAGTGGAAAACTGGAAACAATTTATTATCTCAGGAAATAGGTAAATAAAATAACAGTGGTGAGAAGTTTTAATGACATGAAAAAGCTAAATATGAAGAGACCTATAGGTTACCCATCAAAAAATATTAACAAATACACAGAGAAGAAAAAATTAAAAGAAATTAAACCAAAAAGTTTAAGCTAACTGTCTTGAGAAGCTCATACTACAGGGATTTATGTTTTCCTTCTTTATACTTGTCTGTTTTTTCAATATTCTTCTATGAGTACATGTTGCCTTTTATAAGTGTGAAACACAGAGTTTGTGTCTCCTTCTCCACAGGCCTTCATCTCTGTCGTCAAGGTGACAGCCAGTTGCAATTCATCATTTTAGGCATCAGAAGGAAGGTGACTGCCAGGTTGGCCAAGGGCTTCAACAGCAAGACCCGTGAAGAAAGGCTGGAGGGAAGGGGCTGTGTACCTTGAGGAGGACCAGTCAACAGGATAGCTTCCTTGGAGTACCTATCATGAGGAAGGGGGATTATCCTTGCTCTACTAGAACCTAGAGATTGGAACCAAGATCGATGGATCAAAGGTTCAAGGAGGAGAGAAGGGGAGGATGAAGATTTAGCTTAAGAAGCCAACACACTGAGTGATCACACTACGAACCTCAGACTTCCTTCCTGCCCCATAGCAAGGAACTCCTTGGAGGTAGCCAATGAATGGTTTTGTTAACATTTGGGAAACCACACAGCACCATCATGAGGACCATCTGAGCACGATCCCAGACCAGTCTACTGTGAACAACCACGTGAATTGCGATCTCTGAAATTCATCGCCTTTTAACCCCTCTCTCTTGCCCTGCAGAACAGCCTTTAAACCATACACAAATTGGGCTGCTCCTCTCTGTTTTCTCCGCGGGATGATCTTAGTTCAAGGCCTCACCACCTCTCTTCCCTGTACTACAGTGGCTTCCCTGCTGGTTTCTAGCGCCTCCTGTTGCCCCCAGTCCATCTGTTACATGCAAGCTCAAGTAATGGTTTTCTTAGACTAAACTAAAAAATCATTAAATGACTTTAAGACTCAAAGTGGAGACTCCAGCCTTCAAGAGGGCCCTTCCCCATCACTCCCCACACTCCTACCAAACTAATCGTCTCTTAGGTTTATCATTCACAGCCAGCTCTTTCCACCTCAGGGCATTTGGACGTGCTGAAGCACTCTCCATCCCTCACCGGCTTGACTCTTCTGCAACTCAAATCTCAGGTGTCGTTTCTCAGTTTTAATCCTATAATGGCATCGCAATGCCCTAACAAAACTTTATGTGGTTTATAGGATTTTTGTGAGCTAGCCACAACTGACCAGACCGCCACCAGGCTCTCCACCAAGCAGGAGTCTCCTTTAGTTCCTCAAATGCAGAGCGTTCTCTTTGTCCATCAGTTTTGTGTAGCTTGCTTTTTCTGACTGGAAAACTCTTCTTGTGGCTAATTCCTATCACCTTTAGGTCTCACCCTAAGGTGACTTGAATTGACTTGAGGGAAAGCTTCCCTTCCCTCTAGACACTGAGTGGGGCGCCTCCCCAGTGCATGCCACAGCCTCTGGAATTATTCCATCACAGAACTCACTTTCCTCAACTGTATTTGTAGTTGTTGCTACTTGGCAAACTACACCAGGGATGGCACCTATGTTGCTCAGAACCGAATAAATGACTTCATTTAAAAAAAAATATGATGTTTTCCCCCATGAAGGAGAAAATTGAGGTTAAAAAATAGGAAAATAAAAGATTGCAACAGGAAACATAAGTGGTATTCTCTTTCTAGCATAATGAAACAAAGCTAGGCTTCACTCAGTTCCCTGTCTTGAGCAAGGGTTCATTTGTTGTCACTTTTAGTTTCATTGCCTGGCACAGTAATTATTCTTGACCAGCACTTGAATGCCCCAGGCAATCTTCAGTATGCACACAAAAGGATCGATAGGTACTAAACAGACTGAAAAGATGTATAGCACTAAATTTGCAAAACAGCAGGAAATAAAAATCAAGAAAACACTGGAAGACAGAAGGCCAATAAGCAAAAAAATAAATCTTCCATAGTCTGCCTTCCTAAAGGCATATACAGCTTATGTTCATTCGATGAAACTGCTTTGAGTAAAAGACTTTGGGAAGCCAGAAGCCAGGTCTTGTTCTTAGTGTGGATTTAATGAAGGTACTCTGTGGTGACCTAAATGGGAAGCAAATCCAAAAGAGGCAATATACATACACGTAGAGCTGATTTACTTTGCTGTACATTTAGTCAGTCAGTTCAGTCATTCAGTCCAACTCTTTGCGACCCACGGACGGCAGCACGCCAGGCTTCCCTGTCCATCACCAACTCCTGGAGCCTCCTCAAACTCATGGCCATCGAGTTGGTGATGCCATCCAACCATCTCATCTGTCATCCCCTCTCCCGCCTTCACTCTTTTCCACTAACAAAACATTGTAAGCAATTATACTTCCAGAAAAATTAATTTAAAAAATATAACATCTCACTTCACAAAGGATTGGATGAGATACTGAATGTGAAGCAGTCAGCACAGAGGCTGGCATTTATATGCCTAGTAACTTGTAGGCGCTATTATCATCTTTTCCATTTGGTGGAGCTGGAGGTTATGATGATGAGAGCTAACAATTACTAAGCACTCTTGCATCAGGCACTGCTCTAACACATTTCATGTACTAAGGCATTTATTCCCACACTGATGCAGGTACTATTATTATCTCCAATCTACAGATGAGGAAACTGAAGCAACACCATGCCAAGGTCCCTCAGCTAGTCCAGCTTGAGCCTCAAGTCCAGGCCGTCTGCCCCCAGGGCCTCTGTCCTCTGTTGCTGAAATACACCATATCCTGTGCTGTCTGGCGGCAGCGTCAAGTCTCCCCACGCAACTTGGAGAGCTCCCTCGGGGCATGCCCTGCGCTGTATACTTCCGGGGACCGCTACGACAGCGTTAGCAGGGAACCTGAGCCACTGTGAGTACTCCAGACACCTGTGACGTCTGACTGGCACACAAGGCACCACTGGCCGATTTCCAGAACACCTATTTGTCAGACGACCTTGAAGTAGACCGTCCGTCTACTGAAGAAGCTGTGTCTGAAGGGAACACAGAGGGTCTCTGCCACAGGAATGGAAGCTCCCTCCCCAAATACAGCTCTTGGGTTTTCAGAGTCAGATCCCTAAATGTCTGAAAAACTCTGAGAAGAGTCTGACCAGTGTTCATACACTCCTAAAGTCTAAACTGACTGAGCTGAAGGTCTCTGTGAGTCATTCAATATCTGCCAGACAGAATGAAATGTGCCTCAAAGTCTGCTGATCTGTAAAGCACTGCCATTACCCCCGTTGGCTCTGATGCACAACAAAACTCTTCATGTTGTCCTCGTTACAGACACTTTTACTGAGTGTGTCACTGTGCTAATTAGGTGCTAGCATGCAGGTAATAGGACACAGACCTCATTAACATGGACTCCATTAATTTGGAATACGTGAGAATGCTTACCATTCAATTTTACTTTTTCATTATCTATAAATGAAAACAATATGCATAATACATGAATAAATAAAATCAATTTATCCAGTCTGCAAATACTTTTTGGGAATCTCTTATGTCCTAGCAGTAGGGTGGCAGTCAGAGATATTATTTTGTATAATTCTCATTAAAAGAGAGCTCTGTAGGGCAAGAGGTAATGTATTCATTTTAAATAAGCTAGAAGTCTGAAAAATTTAAATATGGTACATCCATACTGCAGAATGCCTTGCAATTATAATAAAACCAGTGGGGTAGATCGGTTGGTGCTAACATATTAACAAGAGCAATTGCTAAATGAAAAAAAACAACAGGTGGAACTCTCTCTAAAGTATCTCATTTATTTGAAAAAATAACAAGATGATATGAATAAGAAGCTACCTACATAGGTACGTATGCAGTGAAATTCTCAGGAAATCAAGTTAAGAAAATCAAATGGCCTGGCATGGAAAAGCAACCCATTTTTTTTAACTGTACTTTTGTAATGTGAAATTATTTACCATTTCCATGTTATTTGCATAATATTAATGCTAATTAAAAGAGCTTAGCACATATTATTGTTTATTGGGCCATGCTAAGCACAGTGTCTGGTACATAATTGGAATTCCAGTATCTATTGCATAAATGTAAATAAATAATGCTATGAATGACCGTTTAAACACATTAGTCTTTCCTATTCACTGCATCAGGTCTCATTCTAATAATACAGGCAAAAATATAGGGTTGACCAAAAGGTTTCAGGTTTTTCCATAACATATAATAGAAAAACGTGAATGAATTTTTTGGCCAGCCCAATACTTGGGAGTGAGTTCAAGTCCATGCATGAGCTGGGCTCAGGCATAGCCAACTCTTTGCAACCCTTGGACTATAGCCTGCCAAGTTCCTCTGTCCATGGGATTTTTCAGGCAAGAATACTGGAGTGGGTTGCCACTTCCTCCTCCAAGGGATCTTCCTGACCTAGGGATCAAACCCACATCTCCCACACTGCAGGTGGGTTCTTTACCACTGAGCCATCAAGGAAGCCCATGTATGTGCTTAAAGAAATTCAGCTGTAACAGTTCTGAAAAATATTCCATAACTCACACTTTTTGCTTATGCTCCTGCCCTCTTCTTTCTCAAGCTCTGTGCTACACAAACAAGTGCATGTGTGTGCACGGCACATATACACACAGAGAGTCTGGAAAACAGCTCACTGACAAAAAAGAAAGCAAGCTTTGGAATTAAGAAATGCTTTGCCGCTGTTGCTAAAAATGGTCATTTTTTAAGCAGATACTGACTTGAGGAAGGCAAATCTATAACCTTGTTACTGCTTACTTTGCTCTATCACGAATTCTGAAGTATGTTTTGAAAAGAGTAAGTTGCTGCAGATTCATTTGAAAAGATACATTTTTTTCTACCAGCAACCAGAGATGCTAATAAATAGTGAGGGTAAACCTTAAGCATCTTGAAGGCCAGCAACACTGAACTCCCGGATTGAAAGCTGGCACATCCAGCTGCTCCTTGTGTTGCTCCTTCCTGCGTGAGAGATGGCGAGCTGGGGAGCTGGAAACTGACAGTTCTCCTTTCTCAGTGCTGATAAAAGGGGAACAAATTACGTATTTGCCCTGAGTGTGCGTATGTTGTCTTAAGTTGTTTTGCTGGCATTTTTCCCCCAGTAGCAGCAACTAGGCAAAAGAAAGAAAAGACATCTGCTAACTTCTTTAGGGGAAATTTGAACAGATTTGTGGGTGTAATGCTAGTCAGTCTGTTTCATAAATAAACCCCAGGCAATGTCATCAATTAAATATCTTTTTAAAGATGGCTTTAACATGAGCAATGCCCTGGAAACTAAAATCCCAATATCCTAATAATCTTGAGAACCACCATGTATGGAACAGTCATTAGGTCCTGCAGGCACTGTGCAAAGAACTCCACAAGGCAAGCAACATTTTAATTCTTACAAGACAATAGTGTGTCATTATTATCTCCACTTTGTGAATGAAGAAACTGAGGTGAATTAACTTGTCTAAAGTCACAGAGTTTGTTAGCTAAACAACTGAGATCCAAGCTCAGTGTCTGAAGCACGGTGCTCAACAGGCTTACCAGAGAGAGAAAGGTTAAGGATTTCTCCGTGCACTAGAGCTGACCTTCTCTGACCTTTGGCACTGTTTAGCAAAGCAGGCCAGGTGTGGTGGACAAAACAGCAGGCCTGGCGCTTGGAAGCGCAGGGTTGTCCTGGTTCTACCATGAGCAAACCTGCTTGCATCACGTAACCTGTCCAAGCCTTGCTCTTCACAGATGCGAAAGGAGGTGGCTGCACTAGAATATCCTTCAGATCTAAAACTGCACGTCCAGGAGCACACACATATAGAAACTGTTTTTCCTGGACGGTAAAGTAGAAAAAAAGTCGAATGTAAGCCACAGTGTACAACTGAGCCCACTTTACAGAGAAAAGTCCTGACAGATGGCATTCACCAGCAGCCGTCTTCCAAAATTGCACTAATGACCTCCAGGTGCCATTACTAAAGCCAGTGGTCCATTTCTGGTCATCCTAGCTGAGCCATCAGCAGCATCTGCTCTGCGAAGCCTCTTCTTCACTTGACTTCAGGATGCTCTTCTCTTCTATATTTCCCTCTACACCACTGTGCTGCTGCTTCTAATTTGGCTTTGCTGCTTCATCCTCGCCTCCCCAACCAATGCAGTGCCTCAGAGGTGAGTCCCAGACCCCTTTGTCTACACTAATTCTCAGGGTGTTCTCATCTGGGTTCATGGATTTAAACGCAATTTGCCTGCTGCTATCAAATATCCATCCTGGAACTCCAGACTTTTATATTCAGCTGCCCACTTGACAAGTGGGCACTTCATGCCCCCAAATGAGCCTCAATTCCCACCTAATTCTGCCCTTAGTAAAGACCTTCTACAGTAAATGGACATTATACTCATCTAGGTGTTCAGGCCAAGGTCTCTCTGACTCCCACCTTACTGAGGGTTAAAGGCGAAGTCTTGTAATACTTACAAGTCCTTCCAGGTTCTTATCACAACTCATTTCCAATCATCTCTCTGCCCTCATCTCCAATTAAGTCTTCCCCATTCCAGCCACTCCAGCCAGCCCTGCTTGGGCAATTACTGTTCGCTCTGCTTGGCACACATCCCTGCATAACCCACAGCCTTGCTTCCTCACCTCTCTCAGGTATTTGGTCAAATATCACTTTACCTGATGATCTAAATTGTAACCTTTTCCTCAAAGCACACTCTTCTTCCTCTCTCCCCTGCTTTAGGTCTCTTCATAAAATTTTACCATCTGATGTATATTATTTTCATGTATTTCCTTCCTGCCTATATTCTCCAGCTAGAATGTAAGCTCCAAGGAGGGAGGAAGATTTACTGTCTTGTTTATTGATGTATCTCTAACACCTAAAATACCACCTAGAACAGAGTAGGCACTTTTTGTGGGAAAAAACTTATTACTCTATAATGATGTATACACAGCTTGTGAAGAGTAGAATAACAGATCAGCCCCCAAATAAGCTACTTTAACATAAGGATTATTTTGAGCTGAAGATAAATGAGATTTCCAGTTACCACATGAAAACAGTCAGAATACAGAATTTTTAACAACAACCACAAAAGGTATACAAGAAACAGGAAAATATGGTCATGCACCCCTCTCTCTTCCAGGAAGGACAGAAGTCAATCACCAAGGCAGTCTAGACCCCTATCAGCCCAGAGAACTCTATATGGCACTGGAGAACTCTATATAATTATCCTTACTAAAACAAGCCATTATCTTCCATTAGTTTCCTTATACATCGATCTTCTCACAATCTGCCAACCCTAGAATCCCCAGGTCCTTTTCCTTTGTCTTATCACTTGTCTAGAAAGTTACTGTTCTCTTGTGAAAATGCTATATACAACCTCTTCAGTTTCTCATCTCTGAGTCCTCCCATAGGTATGCATGACGCACATGTTAATAAACCTCTGTTTGCTTTTCTCTTGTTGATCTTTTGTCAATTTAATTTATAGGGCTCAGCTGGAAAACCTAGAAGAGCAGAGAAAGCAGGATTTTTTCCTCCCTCTATATTTGGGTACACCAGAGCACACACAATGACCATTCTCTGTGAGAGGGAGGAAAATGATGAAATACCGTCTCGGACACTAGTTTCTTTTCCTCTCATCTAAAAACAGGGGCCAGTTAGGATTTAAGGAGAAGTGTATATTGTGGTTGTCTCACTTAAATTTCACAGTCCCCCAAAAGAAAGAGGAACATGACATCTTTAAGGTAACTTTTTAAAAGTATCTGAATTAGGATTAGTATTTTGTTTCTATCATATGTAAATTAATTTTTAACGTATACACTTTTTACATATATGTTTTCTTAAGTTGGAGAACCAGTCATACCAGGATTTCTATGATAATCTTGAAACTGTCTTTACATATCAACAGCCTACTTTATTTTTTTTAATCTATAGCAGATTGCACTGATAATTCTTTTTTTCTTTTTGGTTTTTCAAATTTTAAATCTTTCACCCATCATGATTCTGCAATGGCAAATGATATCATCAAGTAAAAAAAGTCAAAGCTCAGACACTAGCATGCTGCTGCTGCTGCTGAGTCGCTTCAGTTGTGTCCGACTCTGTGCGACCCCAGTGATGGCAGCCCACCAGGCTCCCCCCTCCCTGGGATTCTCCAGGCAAGAACACTGGAGTGGGTTGCCATTTCCTTCTCCAATGCATGAAAGTGAAATTGAAGTCGCTCAGTCATGTCCAACTCTTTACGATCCCATGGATTGCAGCCCACCAGGCTCCTCCATCCATGGGATTCTCCAGGAAAGAGTACTGGAGTGGCGTAGACACTAGCATGAAAGAGCCTAAAGACCAAGGTCACAGGTTCACTGCTTTACTAGCTAATTTCACCAACTTATTTAACTTCCCTGATTCTTGGTTTGCTCATCTGTGAAAGGATGTTAGCCATCTAGTAAGATCTGTGGGAGGATGTAAAACATGTAAAACACTTAGCACAGTGCTAGGCAAAGAGGAAGAACTCAATTATTATTATACTTTATCTGAAGACTTTGGCTCTCAAAATGCAAAAGGCTTATAGATCCCAAACTCTCCCTCAGCCACCCATCACTCTATCTCAATGCCTTACTTTATTTTCTTGGTACATTTACCACTATCAGAAATTATCCTATTCGTTTATTCGGTTCACACTTGCCTCTCCACACCAGAACATAAACTCCGCAAAATCAGGGGCTTTGTCTTGTCAACTGAGCCTAGAGCAGTGTTCCTGGCACACAGTGGTGCTGAGATCAGCATCAGTTGAATAAATGAATATCACCTGCCCAGCCATAAACACTATACCACAGAGTGCCCAGGAAAAAGCAAAGTAAGATAGAGAAAGCCGTGCCATTCTGAATAGGGTGGCCAGAGAAGGCTTCTGAAATGCTGACGCTGAGGCAAGGAAGAGCAGTTTTGATTTCAGCAGGGGAGACAGTGTGACTGGGGTGAGATGCAGGCGTGAACAGGATGTAAGCGGCTGCAGGGTGCCAAGATGGGATATCAAAGAAGCTGAGAGTGGGGCCCCTACACTTACTACCCTTTGTCTGGACCTCAGCTAACAAAACACTTTGGTGTCTGGCAAAAAAAAGTTTTCCTTTATTTATGAAGCTTTTGTAGCAGTCCTGGCGTCTCCCTTCTCTGCCCCTTGGGCCTTTTGTCCTTTCCTCAACTACAGCACTTCCAGCACTTCTGTGGAATTGTTAAGTTTCCCGTTTTACCTGCCTCTTGTCCCCTCCAAAGGCTCCTTGAGGGCAGAGACCCCACAGGGTACCCAAGAGATATGGAACGAAGAGAGCTTCTGGCTGGTGCTTCTCCCTGTGGATACCCTTCTGCTTACAAAGACCAAGTTTCTTCCATTTAAAACAAGGCTTTCAGAAGTGCTGTCATGAAAAATGGCAGAGCCGGAAGTTCGAGAGATCATCCCGCCGCTCAAGCAACCACTGAGGTGGAAGAAGTGGTGGGAATCAACTATTTGGGAACCTAGAACCTAACTGGACACTTAGAGCGGCCTGGGGAGTGCCTGATGAAGAAAGAGGCTGCTCATCTTTCTTAAGCAAGCAGTGTGGGTAAACCCGCTCCCACCCTCCATTCCTCAGCTCCGTCACAGCTGTGGGGAGAGCAGTTCACATTCCTGGAACGGCTGACTGGTGCCAGGATGGGCAGTGGGGACCTCGTCCTCTGAAAATTTGGGGTTGTGCACTCTGGTTGATCTGGTGGTGCTCGAGGCACTGACGCGGACGGTTGCCTTGGTTTTAGCACTCTCAGTGGCAGCAGCTTCACTGATGGCATTACTGGAAAATTTCAGAAGACCAAAAAAAAAAAATCCCTCCTGGGACTTCCCTGGCAGTCCAGTGACTAAAATTCCATCCTTTCACTGCAGGGGGCACAGATTTAATCCCTGGTTGGGGAACTAAGATCCCACATGCTGCATGGTGTGGTAAAAAAAAAAACCAAAAAAACAAAAAAACACACACCTTTTGAGGCTAGACATTTAAATATATCTTTGTCAGGCCACTGGCTGACCTCTAAGATAAGGGAACAGAAAGTTCAGTGACCAGATTTGCAACAACTACTGTGGAAATGTCACAAATAGCAGCAGCCCTCAACACCACCAACAAAAAGATCAACAATCCCTGAAGAGCAGAAGAATGAGATTTCCAGTTACCATATGATAATAGTCAGAATATAGAATTTTTAACAACAACAACAACAAAACTACACAGTATACAAGAAACAGGAAAATATGGTCATTCACAGGAAAAGAAATAGAATGCATCAGAAGCCATCTGCAAGGAAATCTAGACATTGGACTTACTGGTTAAAGATGATACGTCAACTGTGTTGCTGCTCCTAAGTCACTTCAGTTGTGTCCGACTCTGTGTGACCCCATAGACGGCAGCCCACCAGGCTCCTCTGCCCCTGGGATTCTCCAGGCAAGAACACTGGAGTGGGTTGCCATTTCCTTCCCCAATGCATGAAAGTAAAAAGTGAAAGTGAAGTTGCTCAGTCGTGTCCAGCTCGTAGCGACCCCACGGACTGCACCCTACCAGGCTCCTCCATCCATGGGAGAGTCCAGGCAAGAGTACTAGAGGGGGGTGCCATTGTGTTAAACCTGTTCAATAAGCTAAAAGAAATTATGAACCAATAATTAATAGAAATAAGAAAAATGTGATATGAGCAAAAAGAATATTGATAAAAAATAAAAATTATAAAAAGAAAATAAATTCTGAAAGTTAAACGTATAATGACTGAGATGAAAAATGAGCTAGAGATGTTCAGCATCAAATCTGAACATGCAGAAAAAAGAATCAGCAAGCTTGAAGATAGGAAAAATCAAAATTAACAAATCTGAGCAGCAGAAAGAAGGAAGAAAACTGAACAGAATCTAGGTGAGGTTCATATGTAAGAGACTTACTGTAAGAAGCCCAACAAACTCTAAGAAAGATAAAGCCAGAGATCCACATGGAGACATATTATAGGCAAAATGTCAAAACCCAAAGAAAGAGAAAAATTTAAAAGCATAGAGAAGTGACTCTTCAAATACATGGGAGTGTCAATAAATTTATAGCTGATTTGTCATCAGAAGCCATGGAAACCAGAAGACCGTAGAATAAACTTTAAAGTCCTGAAAGAAAAAAGTTAACCAATAATTCTATATCCAACAAAACTATCCTTCAAGAATGAAAGAGAAATTGAAATTAATGTCTATATAAATGAAAGATAAAGGAGTTCGTTGCCAGCAAGAGCTTCCCTGAGAAATGATAAAAGAAGGCTAAAATGAAAAGAAACTCAAAGCTATAGGAAGAAATAAAGAACACTGGTAAAGGTAACCACACAGGGAAATATAAAAACAAGCATTACTGTACTTTCAATTTATAACTTTTCTTTTTTCCTATATTACTTATAAGGCAGATACACAAGATAAATCTTGTTTTGGGGCACAACTGTAGCCCACCAGGTTCCTCTGTCCATGGAATTTTCCAGGCGAAAATACTGGAGAGGGTAGCCATTCCCTTTCCCAGAGGTCTTTCCCACCCAAGGACTGAACCTGGGTCTCCTGCATCGCAGGCAGATTCTTTACTGTCTGAGCCACCAGGGAAGCCCGTCCGTGGCAATGGCAGTATAAAGGAGGAGGAGCAGAAATGGAGTGTGTACTATTGAGACTAAGCTGGTATTAGTCAAGCTAGGTTACTACAAGTTTTCTTTTGATTTGAATGCTAATTTTAAAATAAAGTTTATAAGAAGTATGGTGTCATGGTGGAAAAACTATAAAATCAAATAAGAAAAAAGGCTGAAATTGCCTCACATCACACCAGTTTTATCCTGATTGAGCTGAAAAATTTTAAAAATATTTCCTAGATATTTAGATATTTTCTAGAAGAGTCAGACTATAGAGGGGAGCATTTCAGACAGGAGGAATAATATGAGTGGCAGAGGAAGGCTTTTTTTGTTTTTGTTTGTTTTTGTTTTTCCTTTTTCTCAAAGAAATAGGTTCTCCTTTGCTTAAGATTTTTCAGAGTACTATGGATATCAAAGACACTAGAGTATAAGAATTAATAAACAGACTCTGAGCTAACCTATCCAGATTTTAATTTGAACCTATCATTTACTTTCTGTGTAATCTTGGACAATCTTTCAATACCTCAGTTTCTTTATCTGTAAAATGGGAATAATAATAGTACCTACATAAAGCACTTAGACTCTGGAAAATAGGTAAAGCCTAACAAATATTATTTCTTCTTATACAATCATCTAAAAATTCCCTGAGAGGTTCCAGCAAGTTCTATAACTGTAGCAATAAATAAAATGTAAAATTCTTTACCTTATTTCACAGTCTAACCAATCAATCCATTTCCTATCAGATGCAGATAATTCTTATCTAAGATTCAGAACAAGTGTAAAAAGTCAGACACAACTGAGTTACTAAGTTGACTGAAAGCCTATCAATATTTTGGTAGTGCTTATTAAAAAAAAAAGTCTCCCATCAGCATTGCCAACTAAAGACTGTTACCCGCCATCAGCTCTACGAGAATTAAGTCACTAGCTGCTGCAGGGGCTGACCTTTAACACACCCTGAAAGGAGTTCAGGGCAGAGATCAGCAATGAAGCACTCTGTGTTCTGGGAAAACTGAAAGAATAGATCTTTAATAGTTAGGTATTTTCAGGAGAAACTTTTTATAAACCTGGATTCTTTCACCTTCCCATACTTAAAACCATAAACTAAGACGTCTGTCCCTCCTACTATCAACAACCTTGTAACAAGATATGTGCTTTACTAGCCCTTCACCAAAATCACATTTATAGTGCCCACCCACATATGTACTGAGAGTTCCTCAGAGCTATCTGAGAGGCTGTCTCCTCAGCTGCAGTTCCCTGGAAGTCCCCAAATGAAACCCACAGCTCTCACACTGGGCATTTTTATTTCAGTAAACAGAGTAATGATGCAGTTAGATCTAAAAGCTTTCTTCTAAACCAGCATTACAGCATTTGTATCTTTCTGTCATTGCCATTTCCACAGGATATACAATAGGATATAAACTCCTGTGCAGCTATCTAGAAAGCTAAACTGGTTAGCCACGTGAGATTTATTCACTCCTTTAGTCATCCTACTAAAAGCGCCTGCCTACAGTGTGGGAGACCCGGGTTCGATCCCTAGGTCGGGAAGATCCCCTGGAGAAGGAAACGGCACCCCACTCCAGGACTCTTGCCTGGAAAATCCCATGGACTGAGTAGCCTGCTAAGCTACAGTCCATGGGGTCGCAAAGAGTAGGACACAACTGAGCCACTTCACTTCACTTAGTCACCCATTCAATAGATACTGAGTACCATTACTGTGCCAAGTACTGGGAAAACAGGAATAAACAAAACAGACAGGAACCTCAGCTGACATTCGGACAGGTAACCACAGATGGGGAGGCGGTTGTCCAGGGAAGCACGGGACCTGGGCAGGCAGGAATGGGGTTACTGTTCTTATCTTGCTTCCTTCCCGACCCCTCTGATTTGGAACCATATTATATCACATTGTATTCAACTCAAGACTCCTGGCCCAGAGGTAAAACCATGCAAGAGAATTCCTTAAGCCCCGGCTACTTCTCACCACCATCACCCAGTCACCCAAGCCAGAAACCGAGGAAAATGACTCCATCTCTTGGTCATATCCAAAGACAAATGCGGTAATCACACAAGAGCCATGCTAGCAAAGAGGAGCTGAGAGCTGTGTATCTAGATGACCTTTTTTCAAAAAGGATCCCATCTTCTCAGGGTGATTTAACTAGATCCCTGTCTGAGGCAGAATCGAAACCACTGTCCCCCAAAACCTGGCTTCCCAATTTGAGCCTTGGTTTGAACAAGCCATTCAGCCCCTCTGACGGTTTCTTCAACTGTTAAATGGGGACAGTAATCACCTACAGGGCTGTGGTGATACATGAGTTAAAGACACGAAAAGCGCTTAGAGCGCCTGGCACGTAAGAAGCACTCAACACACGCTGAAAAATGTGAGCCTCCCAACATCCCGCTCAGTGGTTCATTTTATCTCGAGAGGATCACATCTATGAAAAGTACAACCCAACAGCTGAGTGCATAATGATCACAGCACACCAAGCAGAGAGGCGGATTTGGAGGGTGGGAGAGGCATGTCTCAGGCCACAGTTAAGGGCCTGGACTGGTTGCAAGATTTGGCTTTTCCAGGAGCTTGGAACCCTACCTATCACCTGGCACTTAATGCAAAATGTCCCAGAAAGACTCTGCCTCCCACCTCCTTCACCCTACCCCCAGCTTCCACTTGTTTTCCTTTAAAACTGATTCAACTGACACAGTGGAGGAAGGACAAGGTGGGATGACTTAAGAGAATAGCATGGAAAGATATATATTACCATGGAGACCTGGGTTCATTCCTTGGCTTGGGAAGACCCCCTGGACAAAGGAATGGCTACCCACTTCAGTATTCTTGCTTGGAGAATTCCATGGACAGAGGAGGCTGGTGAACTACTGTCCATGGGCTCATAAAGCATTGGACACGACGGAGCTACTGACACACACATATACATTACCACAGATAAAACAGATAGCCAATGGGAATTTGCTGTGTGACACAGGGAGCTCAAGCCAGTGCTCTGTGACAAGTTAGAGGGTTGGGGTGGAGTGGGAGATGGGGTGGGGGGTGCAGGAGGGAGGGGACACACACACACATATATATAAACCTGTGGCTGATTCATGCTGATGGATGGCAGAGGCCAACACAACTGTCCTCTGATTAAACAAGAAAAAAACGATTACCTAAGGAAGCATGGGCCTCGAGGCCAGGGCCTAATGTGGCTAACAGGGTCCTGGCCCGGTGCTTCCCATACAGAATCCCCCAAACCCTGAGTCAAAGGAGACCCACCAGGAGAAGCACACTGCCAGCCCTTCTCACAGCTCATCACCGCTGGAAAACTCTCCCTGCAGCTTGCTCTCCTCTCTCCACCTGCATTCGGAGAAGTACTCGGACCCTGCCCTGGAGAGGATGCGGGAGGGGATCACTGAGGGGCCGCTGGCATTCCTTTCACAGCACGTGGTTCTTTCTCCCTGAAGACCCCTCCCCCCAAGTGGTCAGAAGCCTGCATTTCAGCAGCACAACATGCTTCACCCTGAGGCTGGTGGCTCTGGGTGAAAACAAGCCAGGGCTGCAGGACAACTCAACAGACACCCAGGGGCCTCGAGGGCACTTTGCAAAGGGAGGAAGTCCAACAGGGAAAGACAAACACTGCATATTCTCACTTATAGACGGAATCTTTTTTTTTTTTTTTTTTGCCACACTGCATGTCTTCTGGGATCTTATTTTCTCAACCTGTGTGGAATCTTAAAAAGCCAAACTCATAGAAATAGAGTAACACAGTGGTTGCCAGAGGCTGAGAGGCTGGGAAATTGGATAACGATTTCCACTGGCTGCTGCTGCTAAGTCCCACTGGCTACCTATTCTAACTGTGGTAGTGCGTATGTGTGTGTTAGTGAGTTGCTCAGTCCTGTCCAACTCTTTACAACCCCATGGACTGCAGCTCGCCAGGCTTCTCTGTCCATGGACTTCTCCAGGCAATTGTTGGTCAAAGTGTACAAACTTCCAGCTATAAGTTAAGGATCTAAGATACAGCATGATGACTTAAAAGTAACAGTATATTGTATTACATACTTGAAAGTTGTTAAGAGAGTCAATCTTAAATGTTATCACCACACCAAAAAAGAGTAATTATGAGCAGGGATGGAAGCACTAACTAACCTTATTTTGGCCATCATTTTGCTATTTATATAATACATATAGACACTGTACACCTTAAACTTATATATGTCAACAATATCTCAATAAAGCTAGAAAAAAGTACCAAGATCTGTGGTTTCTCCCCAGCTGCCTGTCCCACTGAAGCCTAGAAACGTTTTCTCTTTGACTTTTTAAAATAAAATTCAAGAAATCAGTTTCCTTGCTGTGACTACAGAAATGCTAACTGTTTGGATGATTATTCCTCTTTCTTATCTGATGACATCTCTGTGAGGACAGGGGCTGCAGCTCAATCAGCTCTGCATTCCTAGCACTGAATACAGAAACCAGCCTAAGAAAAGGCTGGTGAATAAATACATAAGTAAATTCTATCTTTATAGCATCTACTGACATCTAAGAATTCCAAATTAGAAGTTACAAATTTACATATAAAATGTATGATAAATATTGTAAGAACAAATAAGCTGCAAAATCAATTATGCACTACATACTACAGAGCATTTGACGAAAATCAGCACTCTCCTCAAATAAAAAAAAATGTACTGTAAAACATGCTTTGTTATTCATTGGTATGAACACAGAACCAATAATTAATTCTAGCCTTCACTATTATAGAATGCTTCTGTTTTCCAGTTTATGAAGTGGGAGAAACAACAGTTACCTCATGGAATTTCTGTAGGATTAAATGAGTTCATACATGAATAGTACTTGGGATAGTGCCTGGCAGACAGTGACCACTTAAGGAATGGTAGCTATTATTAAGGCTGTCACCATCAGCAGGCACTGCCCTGGCTAAGACTATTACCCGAGTTAGAAGTTCGTCTAGTTAATCTGCCTAGAAAAGTATTAATAGAAGCAAGATGCACATACAGCCTATCCCCTTGACAACAAAATTTGCCCTCAGAGCTTTGAATATCTTCTAAAAGCCATTAATGGATTCTCACATGTAAACACTGCCTATAAATTGTTTGTTTCTTAGAATGTGATGGTACCTTGAAGCAGAAATATATACTTAGCAGACCCTAAATGAAGCCCAAAAGAAGTGAATTAGCAGCCTCACTCAAAGGTTCTTTAAAAAAAAAAAATTCAGGGAGCAATTTTTACCTTCTCCTCAGGCCAGATGATGATGTTCCTGATTCAGAAAGGTCTGGGGCACTTTTGTCTGACATAGGCCTGTGTGTGCGCGAGAACTTCAGATGACTACTGTTTGGGTCAAAAATAGTCACTGAGAAACAAAAACTGAGATACCACTGAGAACAGAAAGCAGAGTATTTTCAGACTCACTCCATTTGCCCTCTCCCACCGTGGGCGTTCCCCTGCTTCTTAGAACACCTTCAGTCAGCAGTTCCCAAAGTGTTCCGTAGGCCTCCAGTCCCCAAGGTGCAGGGCCATACAAGGGCCCCCAAGTCAAGTTTGGGAAATAGACACTATTTTCCTCTCCAGAGAGTCACAATGCCCACCAACATATCAGAGGTTTTGAGTTTCTTCCAGGAAAGAACTCAGTTGCGCTTTACCCACTGGTTGAGAATGTAAAATAAAATGCTGCTGCCAATCCAATTCTGTGAGGATCCAGCCAGTAGGCACTGCAGTCACTCACCCACGATGGGCCTGAGGGGGATTCAGGACAGAGAAAAAGAGCATATTCCAAGTGGGCTTCCCTGGAGGCTCAGTGGTAAAAGAATCCACCTGCCACGGCGGGAGATGCAGGTTCAATCCCTGGGTTGGGAAATTCCCCTGGAGAAGGAAATGGCAACCCACTCCAGCATTTTGGCCTGGAAAATCTCATGGACAGAGGAGCCTGGCAGGCTACAGTTCATTGAGTCGCGAGAATAAGACATGACTTAAGTGACTAAACCACCACCACCATATTTCAAGTACTTACTGGTCCCGAGGAAGCTAAGATACATATCTAAGGAGAAATCTCAATGATCCCAGATTCCCCAATCTTCCCATAGATACAGAAGCATTTAACTTGAGATGCTGTTCTTTGCAATTAGCAGTAATCTTTTTATGTCTGCTCACGTTTGGTTTTTTTTTCAGCAAACATGTCATATATATTCTGGTTCCCCCCTTACTGCTTCAGAGCTGTTTCTCAGAGCTATCTGAAGGTTGTCTTCCAGGCTACAGCCCTTGGTTCAGTTCAGTTGCTCAGTCGTGTCTGACTCTTTGCAACCCCATGAATCGCAGCACACCAGGCCTCCCTGTTCATCACTATCTCTTGGAGTTCACTCAGACTCACGTCCATCAAGTCCACGGCCCTCATATAAAACTTCCTGTGCACTTTTCTTTTAGTCAACAAGAATCAGCCACATATACCTTTTTACCAAAATTTAAAAAAATATATATATATATATATATATACACATATACACACACTAGAATTTTCATTTTGGATACTGAAATAGGCTAAAATTAACCACTTCTTTCCATTTAGGAATGACAGTGGGCTCATCACCTGGCCTGGCAAAGTCAACACTTAAAAGTAGAGAGGAAAGAATGTTAACCTTATGCTTTTTCATGGCCCCTCACTCAGTGCATGTTTTCATGACAGGAATCAAGTCAAAAAGAAACTATCTTCAGGATCCATATGAAGTATATCCCAAGGGCACCCATAAATTCTAGGAATGGTCAACATAGACACTGTCTCTTATACACATCTCAAAGCAATAAATGCTAAGTATCAAACTGAATACACGCTCAAAACATCAGGGGAAAAAACAAAGTGCAAGAGTCCACAAAAACAACCTCCCAGTAACAGACCAGTTAGAGTCTTCATGGAAAAGGGATGTGTGAATATGAATCTCCAAGACCAGCCAGGACCTTCCAGAGTCAGGAGACTGTCCAGCCACTTCTATTTTTCTGAAGGTCTCAATACATTAAAACAAAAATTTTTTTAAGGAAGCAACATCTAGATAAGGTTAAAATTAGCTTATTTTAAATGATCACATTCATCTCTGATCACATTCATCTCGCGGGTGGAGATAATGTCAGAAATCTAAATTGGAGGCCCACATTGCTTTCCTGGGGGGCTTCCCCAGTGGCTCATTGGTTAAAAAAATCTGCCTGCAATGGAGGAGATGCAGGTTTGATCCCTTGGTCAGGAAGATACCCTGTAGGAGGGCACTGAAACCTACTCCAGTATTTTTGTCTGGACAATCTCATGGACAGAGCAGTCTGGCAGTCTATAGTCCTTGGGGTTGCACAGAGTTAAACACAACCGAAGCAATCTAGCATGCACGCACACATGGCTTCCCTACCAGACCTGTCCCTAGTGTACGTTGTTGTTGTTGTTGTTGTTGTTGTTGTTGTTGTTGTTGTTGTTTAGTAGCTAAGTCTTACCTAACTCTTTTGCAAGCCTGACTGCAGCCAATCAGGCTCCTCTGTCCATGGGATTTCCCAGGCAAGAATACTGAAGTGGGTTACCATTTCCTTCTCCAGGGGATCTTCCCCACTCAGGGATCAAACCCACATCTCCTGCGTTACAGGTAGACTCTTTACCACTGAGACACCAGGAAAGCCCATCCCTAGTATATAATCCCTTGTGTATAAACCAGGGTTTAAGAGAAGCAGAAAGGGAGTGCTGATGGCACATGAAAGGTTAAAGGTCACAAGCTTGTAAAACTAGCAATTTGAGAAACATGTTTTATTTGACCCACACACTATTTAAAAGTTTTAACTATCTGCCATGATTTCAAAATCCAGAAGCAGTAGATAAAAATTCAGACTTCTTTTTCTAAAAGATATTTCAAAATATTCATTCATTAAGCAAAGATTTATTCATCAACAGCAACATGAATTAAACATCAAAGAGTTGAGAAGGCACCAAATAAGAGTGAGAATTATGTGCTCAGTATAGGTTTATTTGGTGGACAAAGGGAAGAGAAAAAAGGAAAGTTGTCAGATGAAAAACATAAAAGCAAAGAATTCATCTTAGCTTTAGTGTTTTTTCCTCAAAATATTTAAAAGTTTGAAATGGGAAAATGTTTCTTTTATTAGAAATAGAAAATAATGACTTAAGTTGGAGTATTTGGGTTCCTTTTGGAAGGACTTTGATTCCTTTCCTTCCTCCTTCTTCTACAACCCAGTTCTCCCCTCTTCCCTTTCCCTGGTCCCTGGCTCCCCTTCATCCCACAGTGAGGGAAAGTGGCCAGGCTCACTCTAACCTCAGTCTCAGCAGCAGTTCTTGTGTGGGGCTCAAGAGGACCAGGATCAGAGATGAATGTCCCAACATTCCTTACTAGCTGTGTGACCATGCACAAATCCCTTCATCTCTCTGGGTCTCTGTGTTCTTATTTATAATCTAGGAATAATAACACGTGACAGGTTGTTGTAAAGATTGAATAAATTAATATAGGCAAAGTGCTTAGAACTGTGCCCAGCACTAAATGTCATTAACATCACTGTTATCACATGCATGTCAGTTTCTACCAGTGAGCCTGGCAAAGTCAACACTTAAAAGTAGAGAGGAAAGAATGTTAACCTTATGCTTTTTCATGGCCCCTCACTCAGTGCATGTTTTCATGACAGGAATCAAGTCAAAAAGAAACTATCTTCAGGATCCATATGAAGTATATCCCAAGGGCACCCATAAATTCTAGGAATGGTCAACATAGACACATTTCAGAAAATTTTGAGAATAAGACAAAAGAATAAGATGTAAAAGCAATCCAATCAACAAAAGAAATTTAATTGTCCTCCTATTTAAGTCCAGGAGAAGAATGCAAGGGCATTACAATCTAATCAGAACATGTCTTTAGAAAGCAGTCTTTAGGAAGAAACTCACTGAGGTCAGTTTAACTCAGCCCCAGTCAGAGAGGACTGTTCTGGGGTTCCTTATCAAACTATCTCCAAAGACCCCAATCTCTAGAACATTATCTTAAATCTATACCTGGAAAAAAAATTTCCAGAATCCTGAATAGCTGTTTGCAATACAGTTTTTCCCTAGCATGTGAAACCACACAGAAAATTAGGGGTATTAGAAGCATCTTGCCTCCCACCCTCAGGTCACTACAATAGTCACTCGACCATTGGCCTCCCTGATGACCAAACTTATTAAAAAGGCACAGTATCAGCAGAGGGGAATGTGAAGTTCCCAAAATAACTAAGAATAAAAGCATCCTGGGTTATGTAACTCTTTGTTTCCCAGGATTCAAAGGTGTTCAAGATCCTTGAGACTGAGAACCCCCTACGTGGGGGAGGAAGGTGTGGGGAAGGTGTTACTTGAATAGATCTGCAGAAAAGCCTTATCTCACAGGTTCTGCAGCTGAACAGAAAGTCACCTAAAACTGCCATGATTTTGCTCCATCGCTGTCCAACAGAACTTTCTGCAATGAAGAAAGTGTTCCGTACAAGCACTGTTCAGTAGGGTAGCCACTAGCCACATATAGCTACTCCACCCTTGAACTGTGGCTAGCACAACTGAAGACCTGAAATTTCAATTTGAGTTAATTTTAACTTAGATAGCCACTAAGCCACGTGGCCCATGACTTCTGGACTAAATAGTACAACTAGCTAATATAGCCAAAGTTCCTTCAACATGGATTCCACAAAAAGAGAGGTGGTCAGGGACCAAGGGAGGTTCTTCCTAGGTTCTGGGAAATGGATTATTTTACTTATCAATGGAAGAAGGGAACAATCGGTTCAGTATCTCATGACTCTTCATGTATACCAGAGGAGAAACTGAGATACAAATTGATTAATTGATATAATCAGTAATTGCTATTAGCAGAATCTCTACATATCTGAAGGGTTTTATATGTGATTTTTACAACAATCTTCCAAGATACACATTATTGTCTTTCTTTTACAAATGTAGAAACTGAAGCTCAAGGAGGTTAAGTGGCTTAGGAAATGCCACTTAAGTGGAGCTAAGAATTGAATTTCAAGACTACCCCGCCCCCAGAAAACACAGTTGAGGTCTTTAGCAAAAACAACTTTTCCTTTCTAGATTTAATCAACAAGTATTTTTCGAGCATCTATTATATACAATACCATGCCAAGCGCTTGGGTGAAGGGGTGATACAAAGGTCAACAAGGAAAACCAGTACACTGAACTTGAGAGTCCTGTGGGCTTGTTAGTCTTCTCCACAAAGAAAAGTAATTATTCAATTACTCAGTTAGCAACGTCAGCCCGGAATACGAAATAAGCTAATATTTTTAGTACTTCAAAAACATACAGAGCCAAAAACAAAAGTGACAAGAGAAAAAAGTGAATAAATCAGACTTCATCAAAATGTAAAACTTTGGGAATCAAAGTAAAAACAGCCATCAGCAACAGAGTACAAAGACAAGATGGGAGAAAATAATTGCAAATCACACAGCTGACAAGGGACTTGGATCTGAACTGCATTTTTAACAAACTCTTTCAACTCAACAATCAGAAGACAATCTATACACATTTTATGTGGACATATGTTTACATTTCTAGGAGTAGAATGCTGGACCATACGGTCATTCTGTGTTTAGCATTTTGAGGAGGTACCAAACAGTATTCCAAAGGGGCTGCACCATTTTACAAGCTCACTAGCAATATATGGAGGCTCAAAGTTCCCCACAACCTCAGCAACACTTGTTATTGTCTGTCTTTTTTATTTTAGCTATTCTTTTTGGTGTGAAATGGTACCTCATTACAGTTCAATTTGCATTTCAGTAAAGACTAGTATGCTGAATATCTTTTCATGTGTTTACTGGCCATCTGTGTATCTTTGGAGAAATGCTTATTCAAATCCTTAGCCTGTTGTTGATGCTGTTTTTCAGGGACAGGGGGAGCTGGGGAAAGGAAAATCAATCCATTTCACTGAGGGGCTCCAAGGAGGGTCCAAGCTTTGGGAAGACAATGAGATCTAGATCCGGCCAGGATCTCTCCAACCTCACAGTCACTGACAGTCTTGTCTGTTTTAAAATGGGTTGATGTTATATGAAGTTGTAATAGCTTCATATATATTCTGGATACAGTTTCCTTATCAGATATACAATTTGAAAATATTTTTTTTCCTATTTTGAATCTGCTCTTCTATGAATCAAGTCAGGTTCTCTAGCAAACAGCCCCATTCCTTGCTCAGGAAGGAACATATCACTTGAAAACATAGAGGACAACATTTTTTAAAGGGCATTCCACTTTCTAATGTGGAGCAGTTGAGAAACCCTCTCAATCCACAGCACAGAAGGGTCACTAATGACTTGAAAATAATCATGAAGCAGGAAGACGGAGCAGACTGGGAAAGAAATGTTAGGGCTGAGCTAGTGAGTCACAGATTTTAAAAGTAAAAAATACTGCCCATCTTTTTCCTTCCTCTATTTTATCTTAAAATCTCTTTTTGTCACTATTTTTCTAAAAGGGCCTACATGCTTCCTAATCATCAGTATGTGAGCCACATAGGGCAACGATCTGGAGAACATGACTTGAGCCACAAAACAAGCAGAAGCGTGTTAATTATGAGCCATGTTACCCAAGATCAGAAGGTCCATGAAGGAGTACATAAACACTTGCGCACAAGTCGAGGTGGCTCGAATCCCTCCCCCTGGATCTGCTGGATCTGCTTCCTACACAGCTATCATCACTATGAACCTGCCAAAACCCAAACATAGCTGGGTAGAGAGGACCTCCAGACGCACAGGTACTAGATATGCAAACATCTCTCTCAACAGACAGACAGACAGAAGTTTCTTGGGAAAAAAAAAAAAGAAAGGGAAGAAACAAGATTCACAGCAGTCCCAAAGGGTGAATACTGGGGAAAACCCACCAGATCAACATGGTAAATTTCCAACAGATGCCAGCTGTTAGTGTTAACATTAATATCAAATAACAACATTAACTGTAAAGTTCTGATTTTATGTTTAAAACAGTAATTATATAAAAAGAGACTCATGGAAAACTGGCTTGTCTAAAATCCACAGGAGGAAAAAAGGCTGGGAATTTTGGTTGACCACAAGCTTAACATGTGCCAACAGAGCAATGTAGCTGCTAAATAGCTATCCCCACAAGGCAGCCCCTGTCTGCATCAAAGGAACTAGGTTCAGTAAACTCTACCAGATAAGCCATGTCTGATGTGTAGGCTTGGTGTGGGCACAGAAGATATGGATAATCTAAAGCATATCTAGCAAGGAGTGACCAGGATAGCCACAGGTCTGGAATCCAAGTTAAATACAAAGTAGCTGATGGAACAGGACATATGTGGGCCTATAAATGTGGAAGTTTAAGGTGGCTACATTTAAATATCTGAAGAAATGCCAACAGAGGATAGCCCTATGTCATTGAGTATTGCCAAAGGTAAAAATTACAAGGGAATGCTTGCTCATATGTGAAGTAATTTTCTTGTACTCAAAGTCATCCAAGAATTGATCTATTTTGTTGGACACGCTGGGGTACTGAACAGGTGATTATGTGCCAGCAAGAGCAATCTAAGGATCCTGTGAAAGGGAAAGTGAAGTCACTCAGTCCTGTCTGACTCTTTGTGATCCCATGGACTGTAGCCTAGCAGGCTCCTTCCTCCATGGGATTCTCCAGGCAAGAGTACTAGAGCGGGTTGCCATTTCCTTCTCCAGGGATTCTGTGGTGGGTCCCAAAACTAAGGATCCCATAGTTTTAAAATCTCTTCCAGCACTAAGAACCTGCAGTCCGACGACTCTGATTACGGCTGAAATTCACACTAGTAGACAAAGCCCAGTGCTTATCTCTCCTCCAACTCATTTTTGTGTTGTGAATGGTGAACATTTAAAAGTACTCTTGGTAGGCCTGGAAAAATTATTAAGTAACATCAGAGTCTCAAATATTAACTATTTTTGTTAAATACTTTTCCATTGTACTTAAACCCTATTACTTATCTGCAAAAAGACTTAAATGAAATGATAAAAGTGAATAACCTCTGAAGAACTCGAAGCAATATAAGGGATTTTTATTATAACCGATGGTGATCACTAAACAGAGAAGCACCCACTAACTTTAAGAAAAAAGAAAACACTTTCATATGGAGCAGCAGTTTCTTTTCTCTCAACTATAGACTTCCAAGGCAGATCTAATTTTATCTTCATCTCAAAATTTCATAAACAGGGTGCCAGACTCTTGCATACACAATTTCAACAGAGTATCCACCACAAAATATTAGCAAGAGAACTTGGAGTCTGGGCTTTGCCTTCTGTCCTCAAAGAAGAATAAATGCAGGATCCAGGGAGAATGTAAGAGTGAAAACTGGAGCGTCTAACAACAAACCAAAGACTCAGGCTAAAAGGCACAGCCTAAGCATAATCTACAAAAGAAAAAAACAGATGAACTGGACTTCACCAAAATTAAAACCTTTTGCGTACTTCCCTGGCAGTCCAGTGTTAAGACTCCACGCTTCTAATTCAGGGGGCATGAGTTCAATCCCTGGTCAGGGAACTAAGATCTCACAAGCCAAGGAGGTGTGGCAAAAATTAAAACCCTTTGCTTTTCAAAAGCCATCATCAAGAAAATGAGAAGACAAGCCACAGATGCGAGAAAATATTTTAAAATCACATCTGAAAAGGGACTTGTATCAAGGATAAATAAAGAACTCTTATAACCAATAAGAAGACAACCCAAGTAAAAAATGCAAAAAAAAAAAAGCAAAAAAAAAACCACCTGAACAAATATTTCACCAGACGATATATGAATATCTAATCTAATAAGCACATAAAAAGATGCTCACAATGTACAGTCATTCAGTTCAGTTCAGTTGCTCAGTCATGTCTGACTTTTTGCGACCTCATGAATCGCAGCACGCCAGGCCTCCCTGTCTATCACCAACTCCTGGAGTTCACTCAAACTCATGTCCATCGAGTCGGTGATGCCATCCAGTCATCTCATCCTCTGTCGTCCCCTTCTCCTCCTGCCCCCAATCCCTCTCAGCATCAGGGTCTTTTCCAGTGAGTCAACTCTTTGCATGAGGTGGCCAAAGTACTGGAGTTTCAGTTTCAGCATCAGTCCCATTCAGTTCAGTTCAGTTCAGTTCAGTTCAGTCCCATTAGGTAAATACAAATTAAAATGACAATGAGACATCCCTACACACCCACTAGCATGGCTACAATTGAAAAGACAGTTTCAAATTGGTAGAGCAACAGAACCCCTCTCATATTCCAGTAGTGTGAAAGTTAAAATGATAAGCCACTTTGGAAAACAATTTAGCAGTTTCTTAAAAGGTTAAACATACATCTACCATATGTACCAGAAATTTCACTCTCAGCTATCACCAATGAATAATGAAAACGTTCGTCCATATAAGCACATGCACACAAATGATCATAGCAGAGACAAGACAGATGTCCAAGAAGTGCATAAACGTGGTATATCCCTACAGTGAAATATTCAGCAATAAAAAGGAATGATCAATACATATTACAACATGAATGAATCTCAAAATCATTATGCTAAGTGGGAAAAAAAAAGCCAGACCCAAAAGACCACACATTGAATAATTTAATTTGTGAAATTTCCAGAAAAGGCAAATTCACAGAGAAAGAAAGCAGATCAGTGCGTGCCTGGGAGTGACAGCAGAGACCAGCTGCAAATGTGCCACATTTGGGAGTAACAGGAAAGTTTTAAACATGGATTATGTTGATGGCTGTACAGCTCTATAAATTTACTAAAAGTCACTGAATTTAAAACAGATGAAATTTACAGTATGCAAAATATTCCTCAATAAGACTCTTTTAAAATATAGTACAGCCCTGAATCCTATGAAAAAGTAGGCCTGGATCAGGGGGTAGATCTTTTAGTCATGTTCATTACATACGTCATTTTCAGTTCATAGAAACATAATGGAGAAAAAGAAAAAATTTCCTTTTTCTTCTGTCTTACTTATCAAAAGCAATTTCTTCAGGTATCTCAAAATTTGAAGCCATAAGTACCAGATTCTCTTATAATGTGATTTTGGAGTCAGTGTGCCTAGAGGTTAAAGGCGGGGACTATGGGCTCAACCTGTATCTAAAAGCTGCTTTCTGACTTACTAGGCAACCCTGAGCATGTGATTGAACCTGAACCTCTGTTTCTTGTTCCTGTAAAACAAAACGCATACAGAGCAGAATTCCCTGGTGGCCCAGTGGAAAAGAATCTGCCTGCCAATGCAGGGGACATGGGTTCGATCCCTGGTCCAGGAAGATCCCATAGGCCACGGGGCAACTAAGCCCATGCACCATAACTACTGAGCCCACCAGTCACAGCTCCTGAAGACCGTGTGCCCTACAGCCATGCTCCATAGCAAGAGAAGACGCGCAGTGAGAAGCCCGGCCGTCACAACCGGAGAGCAGCCCCAGCTCACCGCAACGAGAGAAAAGCTTATGGAGCAACCAAGACTCAGCACAGCCAAAATAAAAAATAAGCAATTTAAAAAAAAAACCTCACACACATCACATGGTATAACACACAGGAAGTACTCAGCAAATGAATGATGAGGCTATGATTTTATCAACGCATCATCATGACCATCAATATTACTGCCCCTCCCGCAGGAAGCATGAAACGTGCCTGATCCATACATGTTCTCAGTGTACATTCAGTGACTGCTCTGGTCCATTTAATTCAGACTCCCACAGCAGAGACATCACCAGGACTCCTTGTGATCCTCATTTGTTATCTTAAGGACTCCGACTTTGAAATAAAATCCCCAAATCACCTCATAAGAGAGAACAAAAGCTGTCCCCTCTCCTGGGAAAAGCTAGGTATTTTCCAAGTACACAACAGAAAAAAAATTTACTAGGTAGGCTTTTGTTATTTGTTTCTAGGAGAACTGGATAAAGAAGAAAACGTCAGCCTTTCCTCAGACATGCCCAGCAAACAGTGGAAAAGAGCACTAGAAAAATAAAGTCATCTGTCAGAGGAGCTGGTGCAGGGACTTGACCAGACCCTGGCCCGGAGGGTCACCAACACCCACCCAGTGAAGATGGGGTCTTGGTTCAGTGTGGGCTGCTTTCTCAGCCAGCAGTTGGATCCCAGCCAAGAGTAGAAACCCTT
This sequence comes from Madoqua kirkii, assembly GCA_006408675.1. Classification (NCBI taxonomy): domain Eukaryota; kingdom Metazoa; phylum Chordata; class Mammalia; order Artiodactyla; family Bovidae; genus Madoqua; species Madoqua kirkii. Next base: position 39,257 of record SJYC01121624.1, read on the forward strand.
TTCTTTTTTATTTATTTATTTTTTAATCTATATGAAATGGGAAGGGAAACTGCATGGGAGTGAACTCTATTCTATACGACAAGCATCTTCTGGTTCTCCTTGTCTTCCTTCTGGGCTTGGGACTAGCGGCCAGAACCCAGGCAAAGCATCTGTGCTATTGAGAATGACCTTACGTTCTCTGGGGGAAAGGCTTGGGGAAAGGAGATAGTTAGGGAGTTTGGAAAGGACATGTACACACTGCTATATTTAAAATGGATAACCAACAAGGACCTACTGTATAGCACAGGGAACTCTGTTCAATGTTATATGGCAGCCTGGATGGGAGGAGAGTCTGGAGGAGAATGAATACATGCATGTATATGAGCTTCCCTGGTGGCTCAGCTGGTGAAGAATCTGCCTGCAATGCAGGAGACCTGGGTTCGATCTCTGGGTTGGGAAGATCCCCTGAAGGAGGGCATGACAACTCACTCCAGTATTCTCACCTGAAGAATCTCCATGGACAGAGGAGGCTGGCAGCTTACAGTCTATGGGGTCGTAAAGAGTCGGACACGACTGAGCGACTAAGCACAGCACATATGCATACTGAGTCCCTTCACCACTCACCTGAAACTATCACACATTGTTAATCAGCTACACCTCAATACAAAATCAGTGCTTAAAAAGGCACCAGGTGAACCACTCCATCACCAATGACTGGAAATGTACGATGGTTACACCTGCCCAGCCCGTGTCCCTCTCCACTGGCCCACCAGTGCACCCAGCCCCTAAAGAACCCAAGCCTCCCAGCACATCCCTCTGGCCAACACCTCAGAGAACATCTGGGAAGAGACACCAACAACACGACCGAGGGGCAAGTGGCCTTCAGTCTCCACACTTGCTGGTCAGCCACAAAAGCCCCAAGAACTCAAAGTCTTCGTGGAAACTACGTCATGGGATTTATCTATCAAGAGGACTGCTTTAACTCAGCATCCAAGAAGACCTCATGGCCTCTGTGGGGCTTCTCTCACTCATTTTTTGTTTACTTATTTTTGGCTGAGCTGGGTCTTTGTTGCTGCGTGAGCTTTCTCTTGTTGTGGTGAGCAGGGGCTACTAAGTTATGATGTGCAGGAGTCTTCTCATTTCCGTGGTTTCTCTTGTGGGGGAGCATGGGCTCTCGAGCAGAGGCTCAGTAGTTTTGGCACACAGGCTTAGCTGCTCTGTGGCGTGTAGGATCTTCCAGGACCAGGAACTGAACCCGTGTTCCCTGCACTGGCAGGCGGATTCTTATTCACTGGAAAGTCAAGGAAGTCCTCCTGCTCATCCAAACAGCAGTAAAATAACAGCAGTAATGGCACCCCACTCCAGTATTTGTGCTTGGAAAATCCCATGGACGGAGAAGCCTGGTAGGCTGCAGTCCATGGGGTCACTGAGAGTTGGACACGACTCAGTGACTTCACTTTCACTTTTCACTTTCATGCATTGGAGAAGGAAATGGCAACACACTCCAGAGTTCTTGCCCGGAGAATCCCAGGGATGGCGGAGCCTGGTGGGCTGCCATCTATGGCGTCGCACAGAGTCGGACACGACTGAAGCGACTTAGCAGCAGCAGCAACAGCAATAAAAATAATACGGAAAGAAACTTCCCCACATGAAATGAGCACCGGATATAAATGCCCTAAAATCTGAATGGATGATGCTCCTCTCATTCTGGATCTGTCCTTGAGTGTTGTCTCTATTTTGCTTTTCCACCACAACGGCAGAGAACTTGAAAGCTGAGAAGGCCCATAGGGGACCAGGGAAGTGAAATAACTTACCAAAAGTCACAGAACACAGACGGAACCAAGCCAAGACTAACACCAAACCTCTTCCACACAAACTGGGAAACACTATTGTTCTGAATTACAACCCACCTTCTCCATGAAAGCACATGTCCCTGACCCAGAAAGTGCTCACAGGGGGACTATAAAGGGGCTGACGACAAGGTTCAAATCTAGCTCTGCCCTGTACCAAAGTGTGTGACTGCAGGCAACTTCCTCAACCTCAGTTTTCCCATCCATCAGAGGAGGCTGAGACAAGCACTAACCCTGTAGGTTATTCTGAGAATGAAATGTAGCAACATGGTCTCTAAAATAGTACCTGATGTAAGCAGTATAAAACTCAAGATCATCTCCATTCTAAAACAGAGGGGAAGTGAAAGTGGAAATGGGGATTAAATGGAAAAAAAAAAAAGTTAATGTGTGATCATTAAGTAAGCAGAACATGTTGCAACCATTTAACTTCAAAAAAATTAGACATACCAAGAGTCATGTTAACAGTAGCTAGTGGGGGTTATGTCCCTGGTGGTCTAGTGACTAAGACTCTGAGCTTCCAATGCTGGGTGCCAGGGTTCAATCTCTTGTCTGGCAACTATATCCCACAAGCCCAAACTAAAGAGTTCACAGGCTGCAACTAGGATCTGACGCAGCCAAATAAACACACATTAAAAAACAAACAAACAAACAAATACACACACCAGCAGCTGCCAGGAAAATGAAAGCAAAGCAAGAACATGTTTACGAAAGGTACAAAATGACTCCAGTTATGTTAAATGATCATACCTATACACACACATTCATATACACTTCAACAAGAGAGTGAAAGAAAACAGATAAATGAAAATTAATGAAACCTGCCATTCTCTGAGCCATGGGATTATGGCTGACTTTCATTATCTTCTCTGTTTTCCAAGTTTTAACTCTGCAGACATGTACTACTTTAGAAATCAACATACAGGCGAGTTTTAAAGATTGTATTTAAAGAAGAAACTTGACCCCAGGCCAAGTCTCAAATGGCTGAAGGGCTGTTATAGAGCAGCTGCAATGGGGTGGGTGGAGCCCTAAGAAGCCAGGCCTGTGTTTGGGAGGGAAGCCCAAGAGATGGAGACGGGGGACTCTCAAACCACCAAGCAAAGGTGAAATTTGATGCCTGAAGTAACAGGTCAGGGACCAGCAGACTCTTTAATAAGAACAAATTTCAAAAAGAAAAGAAAATGGGAGTGATGACTTCAGCAGTCCCTAGTTAAAAAGAGAGATATGAAAGCCTGGGAAAAGGGGGGAAGGAGAAAAATTCTGGAGAAAACTAACCAGCAGCCAATTCTCTTTCTCTGGCTGAGACAGACCAGTCGCCAGAACTAAAGAGCAAAAGATCAAAATGGCTGTAAAAAGGAACGGTGGGCCCCTACTGGGCACAAGGCTGGAACAAGCCACCTGGGCCTGGTGTTTCCAGCTGCTCTCCAAGTCTAAGACCATCCCCCATCCTCAGTGAGGACCAAGAATGTCCTTCTTTCCAGCAGCCGGATGGGAGAAGTGCGTCTGCTTGACTCTGGGACCGCTGACACAGACATAAGCCAGAGAGCCCAGAAAGAACTTCCCGTGGGGCCTAAGAAGATTGCCTTAGCCTGCAATCTTTCTCTGCACATCTTCCTGGCCTGTTTTTAGTCTCCAGTTCTTCCAGCTTGAGTTCTCAATTGCTTGTTGCTCATGTGAAGGGCAGACAGATGGAACAGAAGAACAAGACACACAGAAATTGGTGGCAAAGGACAGCAACACCCCACCCCAACATCTCCTGTTCAGGGTCTCCCTCTCCTCTGAGAAGCCTCCAACCTTGAGATCAGCTGAAGCAGGGCACATCCTCCCCCCAACCCCAACCCCAGCATCTCTGCATCTCCCCAACCACCACTCTTGGTGTGCTCAAGAAGGACCATTACCTAGGATCAATGCATGTCAAGGTTCATCCAAACCACTCACCAAGTTTACCTAGTTCACAGATGAGAAAAAGGAGGCAGAAAAAAGAGGATTCTGTGTCTGAGCCTATCTAAGTCAGATGAGATAACACGCTATCCCCAGACCATCCGATTCATGGCCTCGCCCGAGGTCACAAATCTGTGTGGTGACAAAACCAGGACAAGAAGATCTTAGCCTGCTGCCTGCCCCTGCTCCCTGCCCCTGCTCCCTGCCCCTGCTCCCTGCCCCTGCTGCCTGCCCCTGCTGCCTGCCCCTGCTGCCTGCCCCTGCTCCCTGCCCCTGCTGCCTGCCCCTGCTCCCTGCCCCTGCTGCCTGCCCCTGCTCCCTGCCCCTTCTCTGGCCTGTGAACTGGACCACACTCTCCACTGCTCACTGTAAAAGCTCCAGCCCAATTCTAGGCTCTTCCTGGGTAGATATCAACGAAGAAATAATCCAGAAGGCTAACTCAAATCCAGGTGTAATAGCCAGGAGTGACACTTCTTCACAAAGGACAACTCTAACAGAAATGTCTCAGTCCAAGAAGTGGCCCCACAAGGGTGGACTGTTAGCACCTGTGATGACCGAGGGATGAAACATTATGAATATCTGCACAGTCTTAAAGTATCATCCCCAAATATCAATATATATGAATAAAAGTATTATTAATTACTCGATTGTTTTAAAATGTGCCTACAAATTCTTTGAGACTCCTCCCTCCAGCAGGTGGAGCTTAAACTCCCTCCCTCTCCCTAAGTGTAGGCAGGACTCAGTAATTTCTCTTCTAATGAACAGAATATGGAAAGGAAAAAAAGAGTAATTTAACAGGAGCAAAATCTGACAGACACCACCTTATGACCAAGCGATCGAGGTTAACATCACCAGCGGTGAGTCACGCTGATGTCATGTACTTCCTGACCTGATACAATAACCAGGACATATCACTTCTATTTCACTCATTGCTATAATCTATAACCTCAAACTAACCACAAGAAAATACTAAACAAACCCAAATCAAGGGACATCCTGCAAATTACCTGATCACTACTCTTCGAAAAAGTGTCAAGGTCATGAAAGGCAAGGGAAGATAAAACTGGAGGAGAATAACCACACATGACAATTAAATGCAATATGAATTGAATCCTGAAACAGAAAAGAATATTAGTAGAAAGCTTGAGGAAATCTGAAGTCTGAATAAAGTCTATAGTTAGCAATTAAATTTAAGAGCATTGTAAACATCTTAGTTTTGACCAAGGCATCATGGTTACATAAAATGTTAATACGAGGGGAAGGCAAGTGAAGGATGTACAAAGATTGTCTATACTATCAACATATAACTATTTGAGACTCTTCTGTAAATCTAAGAATATTTCAAAACAAAACTGATGCTTCAGGAAGCTGCACTGTGCTTACGCTAAAGGCTTCAGGTCCCCACAAACCCCCTAAGGGTCTGAGAAGCTGCACCTCTCTCAGCTGTCATCTCTTGCCTAACACCATAGCTGTGACAATGACGCATCATCGAGAAATGGCATGCAGCGTCTCAATTATTCAGCTGCTTTACCTGCAGACCCTTTCTAAACTGCATTCTGATAAGGAAAGGGATGAACACAGCGCTGAGGCTCTGAGCATGGCGAAGCTCCAGCTTCTTGCTTCTGGTCCCATCACACAGTACTTTGCTAGTTTCCAACACAGGATGAGTTACTGACACACCCAGAGGACACATTCTGAGTGTGCATCAGTATTAATTCATTTATAGAGAGGGTTTTGCTTCCCTCCTCTCCTTCTAGAAACAGCCTGATTTAATACTTCATGCTACCTCAGAGATAAGCTGTCACTAAACCTTCAACCATCCATGACTGAGAAGATAAAATCTTCCCAACAACCTTGAAGGAAAACATTTAAAAGTTCTCATCACCTAAGTATATGCATTTTCCTTCATAGTTCATTTCTATAATCTTTGGGTGAGGCTCTTTTGTTTCTTCTTTATTTTTAAGATGCAATGAGGGATTTGTTTGGTGGTCCAGTGGTTAAGAATCTGCCGGCCAAGGCAAGAGACATGGGTTCAATCTCTGGTCCGGGAAGATGCCACATGCCGAGGAGCAGCTAAGCCCATATGCCACATCTACTGAGCGTGCACTCTGAAGCCTGAGAGCCGCAACTACGGAGCCTGCGTGCTGCAACTACTGAAGCAAGCCTGCACACCTAGAGCCCGCGCTCCGCAAGAGAAGCCGCCACAGTGAGAGGCCCATGCACCACAACGAGAGAAAGCTGCATGCAGCAGCCAAGACCCAGCACAGCCGAAGACAAATAAATAAAAAGACATGGAAGACACACCGCTGGTAAAAATGCCCACAAGTTCACTACTCCTCTTGTATCCACATCTTTTTTCAACATTATGTGGCGTCCTCCACCAAGCGTGCGGGGGTAGGGAGCATTATTCTCCCCACCCCTAGAAGCTAGGCTGGCCTTGTAACTTGCTTTCACCAATAAAATGGGGCAGAATTGACAGCATGCTGGTTTTGAAGCTGGGCCCAAGAGGCTTTGTTTCTTTTCTGCCCACTCTCCTGGAACTCCAACAGTCCCGAGACCAACCCAGGGCTAGCGGGCTTTAGGATGAGAAAACTCATAGCCTGAAGATGAGGTCTCACAGCAAGACCCCAGCCAACCCATCAGCCGACCAGATACATGAGCAACTACAGCCAAGAACAGAACAGAGGCTACCTGCTGCTGCTAAGTCATGTCAGTCGTGTCCGACTCTGTGTGACCCCATAGACGGCAGCCCACCAGGCTTCCCCATCCCTGGGATTCTCCAGGCAAGAACACTGGAGTGGGCTGCCACTTCCTTCTCCAATACATAAAAGCGGAAAGTGAAAGTGAAGTTGCTCAGTTGTGACCCCATGGACTGCAGCCCACCAGGCTCCTCCGTCCATGGGAGTTTCCAGGCAGGAATACTGGAGTGGGGTGCCATTGCCTTCTCCAGAGGCCGCCTGAGTCCAGCCCAAACTGCTGACCAGCAGAGTCACAAGCTATGTAAATGAAGTCACTAAATTTGGGGATACTTTATTGCACAGTAAAACCTAGCCAATACAATGGAAGTGTGCAATTTTAATGCTATTAATTTTTCTGATCTTAAAAGTATTACATACATATTGGGAAAAGCTTAGGAAAAACAGAAAAGGAGAAAATTACCACTCTTATGGCAGAAAGTGAAGAGGAACTAAAAAGCCTTTTGATGAAAGTGAAAGGGGAGAGTGAAAAAGTTGGCTTAAAGCTCAACAATCAGAAAACGAAGATCATGGCATCTGGTCCCATCACTTCATGGGAAATAGATGGGGAAACAGTGGAAACAGTGTCACATTTTATTTGGGGGGGCTTCCAAATCACTGCAGATGGTGACTGTAGCCATGAAATTAAAAGACGCTTACTCCTTGGAAGAAAAGTTATGACCAACCTAGACAGCATATTCAAAAGCAGAGACGTTACTTTGCCATCTAAGGTCCGTCTAGTCAAGGCTATGGTTTTTCCTGTGGTCATGTATGGATGTGAGAGTTGGACTGTGAAGAAGGCGAAGAAGGCTGAGCCCCAAAGAATTGATGCTTTTGAACTGTGGTGTTGAATAAGACTCTTGAGAGTCCCTTGGACTGCAAGGAGATCCAACCAGTCCATTCTGAAGGAGATCAGCCCTGGGTGTTCTTTGGAAGGAATGACACTAAAGCTGAAATTCCAGTACTTTGGCCACCTTATGTGAAGAGTTGACTCATTGGAAAAGACTCTGATGCTGGGAAGGATTGGGGGCAGGAGGAGAAGGGGACGACAGAGGATGAGATGGCTGGATGGCATCACTGACTCGATGGACGTGAGTCTGAGTGAACTCCGGGAGTTGGTGATGAACAGGGAGGCCTGGCTGTGCTGCAATTCACGGGGTCGCAAAGAGTCAGACACGACTAAGCGACTGAACTGAACCCCTAATTTAGCCAAAAAAACCAATACTCTGGTATATTTCTTTCCAATCTTCAGTGTGTCTGAGTGAATGAAAATGGGGTCGGTTTAGTTATAATTCTATATCTTGCTTCTCCCTCACAAATATTCTAGAAGTTTTTATTCTGTGAAAACAATTTTTAATAATTTAATATTATCAT